>JADRCC010577278.1:5509-24433 GCA_019843855.1 Hylomyscus alleni
CTTGTGTGTATTTGCGTGTAGTGTGTATGTATGTGTGGTGTGTATGGGTGTGTGTATGTGCGGTGTGTGTATCAGAGAGAAACCACATAAAGGACGGAGGATTTCTCTTGGCTCATCATCTTAGGTCAGAGGTCTCCATCTGTGGCTAGGCCTGTTGCTCTCAGGCTGACAAGAGGATGAGGCAGAAAGGTGGAGGCAGGAGGGCCTGGTGGGGGGGAAGCTGCTCACCCATGGCAGCCTGAGAGAGGAAGGGGGAGAGACTGAGGGAGGAGGAAGGTTATCAGAAAGGAGAACATGAGAGAGGGGGAGGTAGATATGGGTGGCAGGGTGGGAGAGAGGCTGGGAATAAGATACACTCTTCAAAGTCGTGTCCCACTGGTCTCCCGTTAATACCCAGGTCCTATATCCTAGTGTCCTCCCCTCTCAAGTCTACTATCAAATCATAAACCCATTAATGGACTGATTCCCTGATTGAAACTTGCACTATCCAACTAATCCCTCAAACACCCACTCTGGACACCAGCCTTCCCAACGCTGGGACCCTTACACACAGTCCCTCATGCTGTGGTGACCCCCAACCACGAAATTATTTCATTGCTACTTCATCGTGTAATTTTGCTACTGTTATGAATCACGACATAGATATTTGGTCTGCAGGATATCTGATCTGCGCCCCCTGTGGGGGTCGCGGCCCACAGGTTGCGAACTGCTGACAGAGGGCCTTCCACACGAAAAGTCTGCTAATCTGTGTGGATGTGTGGATGGGTGCATGTTTGGCTGGCTGCAGGGATGGTTAAATGGAGTTGTGGGCACTTGCAGGTGTGCAGGCAAGCGTGTGCATATCCTGTGTGCCTACGCACATACGGGTGGCTGCAGGTATGTGTGCAAGTGTGTGCATATACTTGTGCATGTGTGCTCACGCACACGGAGGTCAGAGGACAACCTTGAGTGTTGGTCCTTGGGTAATTTTGCTTTATTGGAGACAGGAGCCTCTCCTTGGTCTGGAGCTTTGCTAAGTAGGCAAGCCAGCTGGCTTCCAGGACCAGTACAGCCACTGCTAGATGGCACATGCCACAGTGCCTGGCTCTGCGTGTGTGTGTGTGTGTGTGTAGGTTCTAGGATCAAACACAGGTCCTCATGCCTATAACGTAAGTGTTTTCCTCAGTGAGCTGCTGCCCCAGCTCTGATGGGTAAACCTTCAGGGTACAGAGGGACACTTTGAAACCAAACCATGATGGGGTCCAACTTTCAAGTATATTTTCAAAATTTCTACTTTATTCTTTTTTTTGTTTTGTTTTGTTTTTGTTTTTCAAGACAGGGTTTCTCTGTATAGTCCTGGCTGTCCTGGAACTCACTCTGTAGACCAGGCTGGCCTCCAACTCAGAAATCCGCCTGCCTCTGCCTCCCAAGTGCTGGGATTAAAGGTGTGCGCCACCACCGCCTGGCTCTACTTTATTCTTAAATAATGTGTCCATGTGTCAATCTGTGCAGATAAGTGGGGTGCCCATGAAGACCAGAAAGAAGTGGATGTTGGGTCCCCTAGAGCTACAGTTACAAGAGGAGTTGTGAGCCAAGCAGTGTGGGTGCTGGGAACTGAATCTGGGTTCTGTGGGAGAGAAACTCTCTTAGCCACAGAGTCATCTGTCTAGCCCCGTATATTGTTTCCGGGGGTGACGGAAGGAAATGTGCCTGTGTATCAGGGCTCTGTGTCATCACACCAGGAAGAGAGGAATGTATTGCTGTGTTAGAGGATTTACAACCCTGTCATCGGCCTGACACATCTAGGGGACAAGACACTTCCTGTAGCTCTGCAACGGGACTTCAGGAAACCACTCCCCGCTGTTTTTTCAATGGCAGTCACAAGCCAGCAATGATAAACATCTGGAAGAGGGAGTCCTGGTTCTTAGGGCAGACACAGTGACTTAGGGCAGTCATTCATTTGGTATGAACAAAATTAGAAGCTTGCGAAGCATCCCAGAATTACTCTCTTTTAAAGGGAGGGAGTCTTGCTTTGTGGGCCCGAGATCTCTCAAGCTCACGACTCTCTTGTGTCCGCCTCCCAGTACAGCCGCCATCCCTGGGCTCCAAAATCACTTCTTTTGAAACTACTACAGAGATCATGTAGCATGGGTGTGAGAAGCCTCAGAAGTGCAGTCCCAGCCCACAGGACAGTGTGTGAGGTGGCAACGGGGCTGGTTAGTAGCTCCGTGGTGGAGCACTTGCCTGGCAGCCACAGAAACGGGCAGCCACACCATCGAGAGCAGCAAGTGAGATCACAGTGGAGCCGCACGGTGACGGTGACGGTGACGTCACAGGGCAATGCAGTGCTCCTGAATGGTAACTCTGGAGTCAGCACACCTGGATGGAGTCTGCCACTTACGTAAGAGTGCACCAGGGGCTGGCTCAGTGGTTCAAGGGCTAGCCGTGCAAGTTTAGGGCCCAAGTTCAGATCCCGAGAACCCACATAATAGTCAGCTAGGCATGGCGACCCGCCTGTTATTCCAGCCTAGGAAGGTTGGAGGTTGGGGATCTCCAGAGCTGGCAGGGTTAGCCATATTCAGTGAGCTCTGGCTTTGACCGAGAGACTCTGCCTTATTGAATAACATGGAAGCAAGCACACGGAGGGCAATTCTTGGCATCACCCATGTGTATGTGCTCCCTGTACACAAGTGACCACACATGTGCCAACAGCTATGCACAAACAGTAACAATCATGTGGAAGAGGGAGCCTGGTTCTCAGGACATACGAAAGTATCATTTGATATGAACAAACTCAGAAGTTTACAACGCATTCCAGAGTTACTCTTTGAATGGGAGTCTTGCTTTGTGGCCCAGAGATCTCTCAAGCTTGTGACTCTCTTGTGTCCACACTCCATAAACACATACATACACACAAAAGAATGGAAATAAGACTAAAGACTACGGTAGATGCAATACATGGGAAATGGGGCCCTTGCTTGTGGTGGCGGCCCTCTGTGTTATCGGCTTGAGTGTTTACTATTCTGTATTTTTATGACTTTTGAGAGTGCAGTTCATATATATAATATATATATATAGATTCTCTCTCTCTCTCTCTCTCTCTCTCTCTCTCTCTCTCTCTCTCTCTCTCTCTCTCTCTCTCTCTCTCTCCTTCACTCTAAGCCAGGCTGCTGTGTTGTGCCAGTGGCAGCCTTGGGTGGTCTTGATTGTGTCACTCTCTTTCGTGATGGATTTAATCCCAGGTGGGCAGCAGGCTAGACCACCTAGGTTTATATGGGCATGTTCTATGATGTCTGAAAAGTGACAGTGTGACCCAACACTGTATCCCTCGGGTGAGCCCGCCATAGAGCATAGCTGCCTGCTCCCCACCCCAGCGGTCCTACTGCCATCCAAAGAAATCTGGTAGCTTCCCACAAGGATGCCTGCCACAGCAGTGTGAATAATCCTGCCAAACCCTTGACGTCCCAGCAAACCGGCATTGTGGGGCCAAGCCATGGCTGGCCCAGACGGTCAGGACGGTTCAGTTCTGTTGATAATGTTCCCTGTTGCTGTGGATATTTATTGGCGTGGAAGAGTGGCAGCAGAATATAATTTCACATGGAAATGCAGGTTATGTGTTAAAAAAAATTAGATTATACAGAATACTCATATTTCCTCTGTCTAGAAATTTCTCACAATTTTCTATCATCTCATGCAGATGACTCAAAAAAAAAAAAATGATAGCAAAGAATCCATGTCCTAACAGAGTAATATGGAAGTAAACACAATAAATCAACAATAGAGATGTCATATCAGGATGTTGGAATTATAAGTTAATTAAACAATCATTTTGACTCGGGTTGTTCCTTTTCTTAATTTTCTGTAATTTACATATATTAATTCTAATTAAATAATGGTGTCTTTCATGTTTGTAGGGCAATTTTTGACTAGTTCTCTCAATGCACGAAAATACAAATGTTTAGTGCTGATTTGAATTGAGTTGTCTAAGGTCCTGGAATGATGTGAGTGAGTGGTTTTATGCATAGCATCAGGCAGGCTCCGGATGGGAAGCAAGATTCATGCCATAGAGTTCAGTAGAAAGAGTAGAGCATCGCAGAACAGTTACATAGCTGTTAGAGGACCCAGAGAGTCAAACAGGGGCAGCAAAAGGAAACCCTTGATGTACCTTGGCCAGCTGTCAGGCAGGACTAAGGGAAGGGGGCCTGAGAAGCCCTGGGGCTGTCCTGCCTGACACGGGAAGGCAAGGTCAGTTTTTCTGAGAGACAGACAGGGAAACCCTGGGCCCTCCCTTCCTCCCACTCTCTGATTTCCTGCTGGAACTTTCAATTGTTTGAACCTAGGGAACTGGGAAATGTAGTTTTTTTAATGATGTGCTCCCCATACGGGATTCAAGAAATGATGGCCCAGAGGAGTTGGTTTGGGGGTTGTGGCGAGGGTTTAGTCATTGGGTCCTAGCTAAGACTGGGTTAGCAAGGCATAAGAGGCCTTTTGGACTGGAGGGCTGGTTCTTGCTTTGATTTAAGTGGGTTGCCACACACCGTTAACTGTAGATGGTCCTCATCCTTTGATCCTAAGCTGGTGGTTCCGGTATTTCCCAAGGCTTTGTGGTACAACCAGGGTCTTTCCCATAATGGCTAAGTGAGGGAGATACCTGGCTCCCGCAGTCCCCTTAAGGGACACCCTCCTAAAGACCTCCAAGACCCCCCCAGGGAGTCCTGGCCCCTTAAAGGCTCTCTAGCCTCCCAGTTGTGTCAAACAGTGTTGAGACACACGAACCTTTGTGGAACATTCCAGATCTGTGATTCTAGGCTATCCTTAACCCTCTTATGTGTTCCGCCTTTTTTTTTGGAAACCACTGAAAGTGCTGCATCTTCATAGATCTTCATAGGCACCACCTCTTCTGTTAGATCTAACGCATTTGACCAGGGTGACTTTGTATCCATATTAATATTGACACTGGGTCTTTTTACCCAGGGGACACAACTCCCAAAAATGACACTGCACTGAAGAATGTGTTCCCGCTACAAAGCTAGAAAGCATCACAGAAAGTCAAGGAACAATCGACAAATGGAATGAATGGACGGATGGACGGACGGACAGACGTAAGCACCATGCAAAGCCTGTGTGCACCTATCTACTCAAGGACTCAGCCTGGTTGTAGGAGACACACCTTAGGGACAGTTCACTTTGATTTTCTGTCCCTGCACTACTTGGTTGTGTCATTGGCCTTTGGAGCCTCTGGTTTTCCTGTTGCTCTTGGATACGAGTGATGACATCGTCTCTGCTCTGCATTATCTCCTTCGGGAGGTGTTGAAAACATCCCACCGATGGTGTGAGGTGTGCAGACAAGATCTGTGAAAGATGCCTTGTGACGTCCTGTGATGGACCTCACTGGTGGCTGATGGGTGTGAGGAGGAGGGCAAGTGTGGGCCTCTAGAGATAGCCACCTAGAGAGGTGACTCGGTTGGAGAGAAAAAGGCTTTGCCATCAGCAGGAGGCCCCGATCTGTTACTTAGACTGGACTGATGCTGAGTGAGCCACATTCCCTTCCAGAGCCTCAGTTTCCTCATCTGTTCAATGGAGCGCCTGCTAATCCTACCAAAAACATTCACCTCTTCAATACCCATTATCCCAAGGGCATTCCTACTCAAACACGTGATGCCATCTGTCTGTGCCACATTGCAATTCCCCCTTATGAGGGATTGGTGGAGACTTAGAAAGGCGGACAGGATGCATTCCACGGTGAAGAAGACACTGTCAAGGGACAAAGCCTGGGCGTGGCACCGGGCTTGGGTGACATCAGAGCATCTTCTCTGTGTGAGAGGGTCTCACTATGTAGCCTAGGCTTGACCTGAAGTCACAATCCCCCTGCCTCACCCCCCACCCCACCCCCACACTCTTTGAGTGCTGGAATTACAGGCACACACCACCATAGCCTGCAAAAGCATTTATTCTTAATGACAATAGTCTGCCTCCCCTGATAGGATCCTGCTTCACATAGTAGGGACTAGCTGTTGATCTAAAGATAGCTTATCCTCTGAATTTCTGTCTATACGGCGGCAGAAAATCGACACAATCTGTTGAAGGTCATGGCCAGAGGGTCGGTCTTCTAAACATCCGCTTTCTCTGTGTTTTATGGAAGGATGTTCTAAACTCATCTTTGTTGGACCTGAAAGTACGATCTTCCGGAATCAGATTAAGATGGAAATGAATTCTGTTAAATGTGCTGGGGTTGATGCAGACATCAGGGAACAGCTGGGATGCTCCAAGGAGCTGTGAGGGGGAGGGGCGGGCGGCTGTCTGAAAAGAGATGACTGGTGGGCGAGCTAGACATTTGGCAAAATCCGGACCCCTCCTGGGGATGGGGCTCAGTAGGCTGGGGATGGGCGCCTGAAATCAGCTTGCAGCTGACAGGTGAGCGCTTGGTGGTGGCTTTACGGTGGGGGCTGGCAGTTTCCTCCCAGGAGAAGAATGGGTGTTTTACTTATTTATTTATTTATTTAGATCATTGTCTTAGGGTTTCTGTTGCTGTTGGGTAGGAATGGTCTTGTTCAGCTTCCACTTCCACGTCGCTGTTCACCACTGAGGGGAGTCAGGGCAGGAACCTGGAGGCAGGAGCCGATGCAGAGGCCATGGAGCAATGCTGCTCATTGGCTTGCTTTTCATGGCTTGTTCAGCCTGCTTTCTTATAGAACCCAGGACCACCAGCCCAGGGATGGCTCCACCCACATTGGGCGGGGACTTTTCAAATCAATCATTAATCAAGAAAAATGCTCCCCCTCACCCCCCCACACCAGTCAAGCCTACAGGCTAATCTCGTAGAGACCTTTTCTTAATTAAGATCTCCTCTTCCTAGGTAAGGTTTGTGTCAAGTTGACAAGAAAAAAAAAAACCAAACAAACAAATAAAAACTAGCAATCAGAGTCACGTGAAGATATGAAACAGGTACCCAGGATGCACAGCGAGGTGCCGGGGCCACAGCACACTCTGCAAGGTGAAGTAGGAAGTGTTCTGTTGACTTCATCAAGAATCTCTTTTCCGGCCTGGTGAGATGGCTCAGCAGGGAAGAGCACTGACTGCTCTTCGTGAAGGTCGTGAGTTCAAATCCCAGCAACCACATGGTGGCTCACAACCACCCATAATGAAATATGACGCCTTCTTCTGGTGCGTCTGAAGATAGCTACTTACATATGATTAAATAAATTATTAAAAAAAAAAAAGAACCTCTTTTCCAAGGGCCAGTGGGTGGCCCACGCCTTCTTATGAACCCAGGGGACAGACATTGAAGGAAAGCAGTGACAGAAGAGGGAACTGTCTTCTCAGTGTGTGGTGGGGGAGCTACAAGGGGGTTCCTTTAAGAACTCTGAGTTTTGGGGGTGGTAAAGGGCCACAGCCCTGGGGAGGAAAGGAAAGCCCTTCTGTCTGGGTTTCGAGCTCTCCTCTCTTTCAGACTGAGTAGAGAGACGGCTGCACTCTGGAGTATTTATTAATTATAAATTATACGTGGTACCTCTCATGTGGTAAGGTCTGCAGGTGCCACGGGCTCACTCTAGCCATGCCGGGACAGACATGTTCCATGTGCCCCTGATGTGCGGACCTACTGTGTGTCTGTGGAGCGTCCTTCCTTCACTGTCCCAGCTTCCTCGGCTTAGTTTCCCAACCAAGGAATCCTCCTCACAGGCCTCCTTACTCCTATCTTGCCAAAAGGGAACCACAGACCGGGCGACTCCCTCAAGGTCAGGAAGACACCAGTGTGGAGCGCAGCCTCCTGCTCCTGTAACCCTTCTCTGTCGCAGGGGTCAGTGAACTGTTACCCTCTGTAGTGGGACTTGGCCAAAACCCTCATGGGGACTGTAGCCTATGTGTGGTTTCACAGCTGCCCCTAGTGATTGTCTTTCTTCCCTAGAGATTTCTTCAAGCTGTCTTCCAAACTCCAAGCCCAGAGTGAGTCTCCATCACCGGCAGCCTACCGCCTCTCCTCTCCTGTTCCTTGTCTCGGCAAGCTATCAGGGCTCCAAAGCAGAGCCTGCCTGGTCTTCATCAGAAACCGTGAGAAACTCGACTCCATGCTTGGTACAGGGCGCTTAACCAAGCTTACCAAGCAAAGATTCCTGTCACTGTGTCGCGAGCGCTTGTGGCTTTTACCCACTAAATCACGGCACCACGAGTTAAAAACAAAGAATTCGAGAGAGCAAGTTGGAGAATGTTTACAAACAAACTCCTTACTGACAGCTGGGGCCTCCGGGTCAGCAAGGGCAGCGATGTGGAGATGCACCGGTAGGTGGCGCTAGAAGCCATGGCTTTCAATCAAATCCCACTTTCTTTTCATCTGCCCGCCTCTGCCTCTCTCAGCTCTCCCTTGATTGAAATGGAAATCGGCTGCCGGCTCCCGCCAGCCCCCACCAGCCAGGGACTAAGCTGGTGTGCCAACAGCCCGGGTGCCAGTTTAAAAAGATAATAAACCATGCTCATCTGAAAGACCAGCTATGGGCTGGAGAGACGGCTCAGGGGTTAAGACGAGCTATGAGGGATCATTGGGACAGCTGTCAGATGCTGGTAACCAACCCAAGTCTCTGTGAGGGGCTCAGGGCTGTCCTTCATAATCCTGGATGAGCTTAAGGAAACAGGTTCTAGGATAGAGCTTAAACTCCATGTGTCGGGGAACGCACTAAGATTCTGAGGAAGCATAGTGCTTCCTGCCAGCCATAAAGACTGGACCCCGGTCGGGTCTCATCAGAGATTTCTGTAATTGATTAGCAATGTCTGCCACAGCTCCTGGGGGAACCAGCACACTCAAGGATACAGGATAACCAGCCTGATTACCCTCAAACTGTAAGCCCATCGTTGAGTTGCTTCAGCCAGGAGCTAGCCCAGCCCCCCCTCCCCCCAGGGGTACCCAGCTTTTCAGCCTTGACTTTCCTATGGAGAGTGGGTAATCTTCCATCCTGGACCCTAAGCTGCTGCTGAAACAGAAGAAAACCAAGGGACAAAAGAGCTGGTTGGAGTTGGGTAGAGTGTGACCCTCGCACGAGCCTTGATGTGACCACAGGACTCCTGGGGTGGGATGTCTAGGGTGCCTTCCTCAGGATGGCAGTTTACGTAGACCTCATTAGGAGACACAGAGATTGTCGAGGATAGCCCAGGTCTGCTGCTGCAGCAAGGCTCGGCTGCAATCAGTCCCTCCTCTGCCTACCAAATGCTGAGACTCCAGCCGCACACGCTTGAGAATGCTGTGTGGGTTTGTGTCCGCTGGTGCCTGTGATGGAGGATGAGCAGGCGTGGCACCGAGCGTCCCAGGAAGCAGAGGCCTGAGCTGAGCAATGGAAGCATCTACGGGTGACTCTCCCTCAGTGGGGTGGTGCCACGCAGACACCACACACAGCTCACAGAGTTCACATCAGACTGAAAGCCAGCAGCTGATCTCTGACCTTTCCACTCTCCCCTCCCCTCCCTTCCCTGAAGTGGGCCTCGGAAGCTAGAACTCTGATCACCAAGCCATAAAACCTAGAAAAGGTCCCTCCAAGTGCTCCAGCAAGGTCCTCCCTCGTGTGACAAGCGTTCTGCCTCATACCTGTGTGTGTGTGTGTGTGTGTGTGTGTGTGTAAGAGAGAGAGAGAGACAGACAGACAGACAGACAGAGACAGAGAGAGACAGAGACAGACAGACAGAGATCCGAGTAGTCCTAGCTGAAATCTTAACACTATTTCTTAATGTCTTCATTCTTTCTCTCCAGCCATCCCCCCTGCACCCCCACCCCACCCCCCAATCTATTTCTTTCATCAGACTTAGCATAGAAACACACAGTTCCCCTGCGTCTTCTGGCCATCATTTGGAAGACACAGTGTTAGGGAAAAAAAAAATCAGGCTTCTATAAACTTCCTTCTGTTGGTCTTTCCTTGCCACAGGCCATGCATAGCTGTGGAGATGGGTGGCAGCAAAGTGTCACTTTTCTTCCCCCCTTCCCACCCCACTCCTGTGGGCAATTCAGACGGAGGATGCTGCCAGCAGGGGCTTGGAATATGACTATGATTGGAGGCTGGGGTGAAAGCGGGGGTATCACGCGAGGTCTTCTGAAGAATGTGCCTGAAGCTGGCAATGCTGCACGGAGACCACGGGAGGTCATGCTAGCAAAATCAATTTAGGAGTGAGGAGCCCAGCCAAGTACTGGAGACACAGGGATGCAGTCCATTTCATCAAAATAAAAAAAAAAAAATCAACGTAGTTTTTTTCTAAATGGCTTAAAAACAGATGGGGGGGAGATGGATGGGGGTGGGGCAGGGTGGGGGGAGATGAATGGGAGTGGGGGGAGAGCAAAAACATGTCACGTCCATCTTGCCAGGAAGTTGTTCGCATTCTTCTCTGGAGATGACTAGAGTTGCCGAGTTTTGTGGATCCTTCTAGAGAGGGTTTACATAAATGCACACAAGCACGCATGCATGTATACACACACATACAAGCATGCATGTATGCATACATACATGCATGCATATATACATACATATATACACAGAGTAAAGTTTGTCATCTAAGAATGAGGAACTGAACCCACATAAAAATGCTGGGTGCAGCACATGCCTGTAACACCCAGCACTCAAGAGGTGAAGATGGGGGCTGGAGAGATGGTTCTGGCTGCTCTTCCAGAGGTCCTCAGTTCAATTCCCAGCAACCACATGGTGACTCACAACCATCTGTAGTGGGATCTGATGCCCTCTTCTGGTGTATCTGAAGACAGCGACAGTGTACTTATAGAAATAAAATAGATTTTTTTAAAAAAAGGAAGAGCAGGGCAGTGGTAGCACATGCCTTTAAATTGCAGCACTTGGGAGGTAGAGGCAGGTGGATTTCTGAGTTCGAGGCCAGCCTGGTCTACAGACTGAGTTCCAGGACAGCCAGGGCTACACAGAGAAACCCAGTCTCAAAACAAAACAAAACAAAACAAAACAAAACAAAACAAACAAACAAAAAAAACAAAAAACAAACCAAAAAAGAAGGAAAGATGGGGGTGTACTTGGGGCTCCATGGCCAGCCTACCTAAATC
This sequence comes from Hylomyscus alleni, assembly GCA_019843855.1. Taxonomy (NCBI): domain Eukaryota; kingdom Metazoa; phylum Chordata; class Mammalia; order Rodentia; family Muridae; genus Hylomyscus; species Hylomyscus alleni. Next base: position 16,527 of record JADRCC010577278.1, read on the forward strand.
AGTGAGCTCCAGATTCAGGGAGAGGCTCTGCCTCAAAAAAATAAGGTGGAGAATAATTGAGGGAGATACCCAACATTTATCTCTAGCCTTTATTTATTATAGACACACAGGGACACACAAACACACACGCTCAGGTTTCATTTTCTCCTATATCTATTTACGGTATGCAGTTTCTCCAATGGCTCCAGGAACCCCATTCCCATCTCTGTGTAACCCTCTCCCTTGGGAGGTGGGCCGAGCCCAGTAACCTCCTTGGAATGAATAGAAAACGACAGAACCGGTGGCTTCTGAGATTGGGTGGCAGAGGGAGCATGGCTTCTGCCTTAGCCATTGGCTCCTGCTCCTGGGGAGTCCAGCTTCCTGGCTGTGAGGCTCTCCTTTGAAAGAGACCTGCGTAACAAGGAACTGAAATCTCAGCCAAAGCCAGTGCTGTGTTAGCTCATCCATGGAGCCCGAGAGACCAGCTGCCCTGGGGCCACCCCAAGCCAGGGGCTTGCGGCTGAGCCACACCTGGATTCCCAGTCTACAGCAGCTGGAGGTGATAAATGTTTGTTGTCTTAAGAGGCCCACTTCTGGAGCAATCTAAGACACAGCAATACATCACTGAAACGCAGTCATGGGGGACTGGCCCTCCCTGGGAAACAGGTAGTACTCAGGGTTATATAAACTCATTTAATTTCTCTTCAGGGTCTAATCGCGGCTTTAAAAGAACTTCCCAGACCATAGCGGTCCCAGTGCTTTCCAAGGTGTATGCTGGTCTAAACACGACTTACTGGCAGTGTGGTACCGCACCCAACGTACCACAGGGGACAGGCGACAGCAGCCTAACTGTAATCAGTGACGTGATACTGGTATTTGTGGGATTCACTGTGGCTCTTCTACACACGTGAGCATCATGTCTTGCTCATGCCTTCCCTGGCTTCAACCCTCTCTTGCTCTCTTTTCCTCTCACAAAATCCCCTTCCCCAATGTTCTATAATCTTCCTTCAGATCAACTGATATTTTTCATATATGACATTGAAAGTGTATTTGAACGTGTCTTTTTTTTTAAGATTTATTTATTATATGTAAGTACACTGTAGCTGTCTTCAGACACTTTTTCTCCTCGTTCCATCCCTGCTGCCTCCGGCCCAAAGCTTTATTTATTTATTTATTATATGTAAGTATACTGTTGCTGTTTTCAGACACCCCAGAAGAGGGCATCAGATCCCAGTACAGATGGTTGTAAGCCACCATGTGGTTGCTGGGATTTGAACTCAGGACCTTTGGAAGAGCAGTCAGTCCTCTTAACTGCTGAGCCATCTCTCCAGCCCCAATGTATCTTACATGTTTAGGACATGTTCTTGTTCCTTGAGGCAGGGTCTGTCATGAAACTGGAGCTATGGTGGTGGCCAGCGAGGCCCCGGGATCCTCCTGTCTCTATCCCTGCCTGGTGTTGGTATCAAAGGTGTGTGCATTGCCCTGCCCAACTTTCTACATGGGCGCTGGGGATTTGAACTTAGGGTGTCATGGGTGTGCAGCAATTACTCTTGCCTTATAGAGCCTTCTCCCCAGCCACCGCTATTAGTCTTTCTGCCTTTGGCTTATTTCACTTAACACAATATTCTCTGGCTCCCAGCCTTTCTTTCCAGGTGACCCAAATGTACTCTTTTATTGCAGATATATCATTTTAACCATATGTGGTGTATATGTGAGCAGTCTTTGCTTTGTCCACTCCTCTGTTGATTTGCATCTGGGCTGATTCTGTGTCTCAGCTGTTGGGAGCCGCGCCTTGGAGAGGGTGTACTGAGGTATCATTATGGCATGCTGGGTTCATTTCCTCCGGATGTAATATCAAGAAGTTTCGAAGCTGGAGCCTGTAGTAGTACTGATTTTTGATTTTTGAGGGGACTCCATCCCGATTCCCACGGTAGCTGAGCTAATTCAAAGCACACCCCACCCCACCCCCGTCCACTCAGCGTCTGAGAGTTCCCTTTACCCACCTGCCCTGTTCTTATCAGGCTGCCTTTGTTGTTGAGATTTTATTGGTGTTATTTATTTTATTGCATGCTGAATTTTGCATCTTATTTTAATTTCTCAGTGCACTCGGTCATACAGCATCCACGTTCGCCATGTTCCATGTTCATGCCTTTGTTGGGCATGACAAACCCAGTCGGAACGTTCCCTTCCATGGTTCCAGGCGACCCTTGTGTGGTGTTCTGCGCCAGCGCTGCTGGTATCATAGGGACTGACCTGGCACCGTTTACAGTGGCCAGATGTTTGTCTCCAGCTGTTCTCAAAGTCGTATTTTGAGCTGGTGTGTTCTGGACAGCAACGGGAACAAAAGCATCGAGCAGAAGGGGCTGGGCAAACACGGAATCCAGCAGCAGCTCAGCCCGCCCCCCCCCCCCCCCCCCCCGCCCCGAGGAAGAGCCTAACCCCCAGTAAGCTGCTTTCTGTCGCTCCCAGCTTCAGCCTGTGGCTGGCAAGTGGGTCAAAAATCGACTTTTCAAGATTCTGCTTATGCTTATGAAGGAAAAGGAAAAGCAAACAGCTCTGATTTAAAATCTCCTTGCTGTATTCTGTATTCAACTCAGCTCTTCTCTCTTGCATTCATATTTAAAACCACTGGTTTAAGCGGTTCTCCTTTTCATGCTGTAAGTGGGGTCTCCCCTCTCTCCTCTGGTCCCGTGCCATGCGGTGTGTGCAGAGTGTGCAACCTTGTCACATGGCATCGTGGGGCTAGGGCAGGATGCCAAGCACTGAGTGGTTTCCTGGCAGTTGTTTGGTGAGTGAGTAGATAGATGGATGTGAACATCGATTTGCAGGGTTCTTTTTTTTTTTTTTTTTAAACTTTTGGACTCAGAGACAAAGCCCGGAGTCCCAAGGCACAGGTGTAGAACAGAGTCGAAAAGTGGTTGACCCTGGCAATGACGAGGCACTACACAGTAGTTCCTTTTTTAAAGTATATGTTTCTAGGCTGGAGCGATGACTCAGTGGTTAAGAACGCTGGCAGCTCTTGCAGAGTACCTGGGTTAGGATCCCAGCACCCACATGGGGGCTCACAATGGTCTCTAAATCCAGTTTTAGGGAAGCAGACGCCCTCTTCTGGTCTCCTCAGGTACTGTGTGCACGTGGTGCCCATACAAAACACAGATACACACAAAATAAAAATAAAGCTTTTTTCTAAAGTATAGAATCCACAGGGGAACAAAAGGCAGCATTGCCTTTGAAGGGACAGGGGGTGGTGGGAACTGTAACAGACTGCCTGACAGAGACTGGTCAAGAGAGTCACTTTGGCCCATGGTTTCCATCATAGCAGCAGCCTGCGGCAGGGTCTGTTCACCAGGGAGCAGAGAGCAGGGTGAGGCAGGGTGAGGCAGGGTGGGGCAGGGTGGGGGCAGGGTGGGGATTAGGGGTCAGCAGTAACCTTTAAAGCCTGCCCCCAGGGACGTGTCTACCCAGTGTGAGAGAGAGAGAAGAGTTTCTCCAGTCAAGCAGAGAGCTCTGGGTGTGCATTTTAATTGGCATGGCCAGAGGGCAGAGAATGTAATTTGTTTTCTGATTCTCCCCAGCACTGGGGTGCAGGGGGATGCTTCTCTGAAGGGGAGGTAGGCTCTTCTGGGAGCATGTCTTGAACAAACTGGGACCTGATTAGGCTGGCCAATCACAGGGGGAGGGGGGAAGGGGGCAGGGGGAGGACTGAAAAAAACATATGTCTTGCTGAGGCTAAATTCTCCCACCACACACCCCGCTATGTGCTAAGTTCCCCTCACCCAATAATCCCAGTAGCTATGGATTCGGCTATGGATCCCTCCTGTCTTTTGGGGTCTGATTCTTTGCTTAAGACATTTGCTTTGAATAAACACCAACTCCATTCGACTTTCAAAGTCTGCCCTGCCTTTTGATTACTTAATTGGTGGGGAAAATAAACCCAGTCTTGCACCTCTAGACTTTGAAACCACCCTGTGAAGTTTTCGTGCCCCCTTCCCCCTCCCCCCAAAAAAACCCAGCTTTGTTAGCTGAGGGGAAAAAAAAATCTTCAGAACATGAACCTGCCAGGGACATTTTTTTCACACTCAAACCCATGACATCCAGAGTGTCAGAACTGGCTGTCCTGGGTGAAGGTATGAAGGATGGGAACGGGGTGGAGTGGTGGGAGTAAGAGGCAGGGGTGGGGTGGGGGAGGTAAGGGGGAGGAACTCCTGTTTTCCAATCCGTTTTCTATAGTATTTTTCAAACTTCTTATGCTTTATATATTAATTTTCTAAAACAAACAAACAAACAAACAAACAAACATAAATAAAAGGGTTTGAGAACCCCGATTGGAATGAAAATACAGAGTCCCACTATGTCTCCTCAAAACTCAACAAGCGTGGAGAGCGCCAGCCAAAATCCATCTGCATTTCAGAGTCAAGACGAAATTAATTTGGAAAAGAAAATACAGCCAGGGAGCAGAGTTAGCAACCTCAGGAAATCCAGGGAAATGTAATTGAGTAAGAATTATCTCCTTAATTACTTCTGACCAAATCAATGACAATGCCAGACTGAGAAGCCCACGGTACCCACCAATGAGCATCCAGCTGCCCGGGAGCTAACTGGGGTTCGGTCTTGTTTGAAAAGTAAAGCGCCTTCCTTTCCACCCGTTAGCAAACACCGTTCCTCGGGCAGGCGGGGCGGGGCGAGGCAGCTGAGGCTTGCAGCTGTGAAGCAGTCAAAGAGGTGGGCTCTGTGCCTTTGAAGGTATCAGATACTCATTTTCTTGCCTTCTGGGGCAAAGAGGGAACAGAGGCAGGTCCGCCATGCAAATTAAGGAGAGCTGAGCAAGTGCCCTGAGGTAGGAGGTGGCTAGGCAGAGCTGCAGAGATGCCCTAGCTTGGATGTAGAGGGAGGGGGCAGTGACGATCGAGGCTCAGAGAAGCCCTGCTGGGCACACTTCTTAGATCTCTCTAGGTTTGGGCTCTGGGTTAAGGTCCTATCTGGGTGGATTCACGGCTCATTCCTTCGCCTAACCTCATATACCTCCATTCTGCTGGGGGCTCTTGATAAATGGCCAGTCTCCTTGCTTTCCTTCCTCAGTCTGCATCTTCATCCTTGCTTTCCCAACCTGAGATGTATCAATGAAGATGGCAACCCTGAGATGTGTCAGTGAACCATCTTCACTGTCCAGGACGCTGGAATCAACTCGTACACAAAAAGCAAAGAACCACCGCCACCACCAACAAAGAAACTAAAACAACAACCACCACCACCCTCGAACGGACTTCTGTCTGGGTGTGATGGCTGACACAGCAGGCAAAGACAGGAGGATTGCTACAAGTTTGTGGCCAGCCTGGCCTACATAGTGAGTTTCAACCCAGCCAAGGCGTAATGAGGCCCCAGTAAAACAACCCAGACCCCACAACCAAACTGCCACCGCCACCGCCACCACCGTCACTGCCACCACCACCACCGCCACCACCACCACCGCAATGCACACTTCCTTTAACGCCACCTCAGAGTGTCTCATGGTAGATGGATAAGGCAGGCTTTGTTCGGCAGTGCCATGCCCTGTGGGCTGTGGATATGTCATCAGCAAGGGGGAAGGGCGGTAGAGATTAAAGAGAGTGATGTCCAGGTCTGAGTAGGCTCTGGAGAGGCTGGTGGTGATGACCACGTGGGACTGTGGGTCTGTCCATTAGCCCGGTTTAATCCCTGCGCAGTGGAGCCATACAACAGTGCATACGCTTCATCCCACCGATATGTACCCTTTCAGTGGGTCGACTAGAACATAAAATAGCTAAGAGGGAAGAAGACAGTATGCCCTCAGCGTGTGCAGGGGTGAGCCAGGGCTGGAGGAGGGTCCATCCAAATACAGCTTACAAACAGGGCTGGGGAGGGCAGAGTGGTGAGGGATGATGAGGAAGGGAGGCTTGGGACCTCTCCTGGGGATGTCCGCTGTGGCCACCTCCTCCCTCCTCCTCCTCCTCCTTCTCCTCCTCTACCCTCCTCCCCCTCCACCCTTTCCTCCCTCCCTCCTTTCTCCTCCATTCTCTATCTTCCTCTCTTCTCCTCCCTCCTCTTCCTTCTCTTCTACCCTTCTCCCTCCTCCCCTCTTCCCTCCCCTCCTCCTCCTCTACCCTCTTTCTTCTCCTCCTTCTTCCCCTCTCTTCCCCCTCCTCCCTCCTGCCCCCTCCTCCTCCTGCCACTAATGCCATCACAGAAGTCCCACACTCAGAATGCCACCCAGTTCTCATCATCCCCAAAGGCTCTGCCTCTATTACCATGAAACCTGTACAGGACTTTGTGAACTGGCATCTAGGAGACTCCCCACAGGGCACAGCAGTGTCAAACCCAACCCGTGCATGGGTGATGCAGTCTGTACTCTTTTTCCTTCTTTGGTAGAATGTTCCCAAGGACACTCAGCTGGAGACAAGCTCACACAGAGCCTCACCTGCCCGTGTGCCAACTAGTAGGCACGAGGAATCAAAAGGGGGTGGGATGGGCATCTCACCGATCTGTGCTCACTGCCCAGAGTCGTTGGCACGTTGAGTCAGCGCTATGAGCTCCACTTTCCCCCGTGCATGGAATAGAAACAGTCATGGGGCCCGCTTCACGGGGCCACGGTGGAGACTCAGCCCACTGATACATACAGAACGTCAGACCTGGGTTTATGGCGAGGGCTGCAAGGGATGGCAGTTGTTAATGTAACTGTTGTCATTAATAGGACGTGCAGTTAATGAAGAGGTGAGGCGCAGATGAACTGCCACAGGACCTCAGGCTAGGCGTGGAATTACAGCGGCTGTTGGCCTGTGGGGCCCCGTCGGTGAGGTGGGCTTATTGTCTGCCCTCTGCTCCTGACACCGGAGCTTTATGAGGATTAATTAGGAGCTTTATAATGTGCTGCGCACTTTGATGATCTATAAACAGAGATGTGTGGTGGCGGGATAGTTATATAATCCCCATTACCGAGGACCTTGAATTGCTTCCCTCAGGAACCTGAGTCAAGTATAAGAGAACTAAGCGTTTAATGTCCGCCGCCACTTTAGAAGCCCCCAGGCAGGGGGCCTGGGCACTATCAGATGGTCTCAGTGCCTAAGGAAGGGAGGGTATGGATAGAGATCCTAAGATTTGGGGACGTTTTGAGCTTCCTCATGGCCAAGACCCCATCATGTGTTGTGCCGGGAAGTGTTCGTGAACCCCAAAAGACCACCAAGGAGCCAACTCCCGTGCAATCGCACTGGGGTCTTTATTTACAAGTTTGAGCTTGGGCCACACCACCATCTCTGATGCAGTAGAACGGGAAGGTGGAGCCCCCAGCCTAGTTTCAGGCAAGCATTTCTAGAGGCAAGAAGAGGGTATCTAGCTTGGTACACATCTGACTGGGGGTGGGGGGGGGAGGGCATTATGGCCTTTAACATAATTAGCTAGTGCTGGAGCCAAACCATAAACTCAACCTCTGTTTTTCTCTTGATTGACGGTTGTTAGGAAGCGAAGAGTCAGGAGCATGCTTGCAACCTGGGGGTGCAGATTTTCGGGGAATAACTTGGAAACTGGTGCTAGATGCAGGTCTTGTTGGGGAGTAACCTGGACACTGGCGCTAGGTAGCAGCCTGTTCGTCAACTCGAGTTCAACCTTAGGACGGGTTCTCTAAGATAGAGTCTGAACCCAAAAGATCTGGTCTCCCCCATGTTTGCCAGTGGATCTCGAGCCTCAGAGGTGGGGTTTGGACGTACAAACAACTACTAAGTAAACACTTGATGGGTGGATGGGCGGACTTATGGGTAGACAAAGGAAAAGACAAGGGACAGGTGAGTGGCCAGATGAGTAAACAGAAGAAAAAATGGATGGACAGATAGGAATGATAGGTGGGTGGGAAATGGAAATGCTGAGTACATGGTAGGATGGTCAAATGGGTAGAGACACAGGTAGGTGGATTGGACAGATGG
>JADRCC010577280.1:4134-20239 GCA_019843855.1 Hylomyscus alleni
TCTCAAACCAACACATTCACGCGGAGGCCAAAGTCTTCCATCACATGCACAACAGAGCACCAGTTACACAAGGCTGAGGCTGACAAAGGCAACATAGAGAGTGCTGGCTGGGTGAGTCCATCCCTGGGCTGTGGATGAGCACCCTCTAGGAGACCATGGTGGTCAGTGAACTCCCTGCTGGGATCGGAAGCACACCAGCTTCCAGTTTAGAAGAGCTGAAATATAATCCAGCTTTATTGCTTTTGGTTTCTGTGACATTGAGATTGTTCCCTAATCGATTACTCTAGCCCCTAGGTGGAGATGTGCACATTGCCTAGTCTGCAGTGGACAACTAGCCAATTGATAGAAAGTCTTCTAAAAATCTTTGTGATAATCTTCTGTGTTTGCCCTTTCCGTGGGGTGGAAGGTACAGTGAGACATTCTCTTCTATCACAGAGTCAAGTTTTGATTTAATTCTAATATAAAATGATAACAGTTTTATGGCATTCTCATACATAAAGAGCCTTCTGATATAATTCAGTTGGCTATTTTCAGTTTTTCATGGTGAGGTCTTGAGCTCAGAACTTTGGCAGGCCGATGGGAAGCGAGGCTTCACCACCCTGCTCGATGTCTGGCTTAAGTAAGGCAGCCACTGGTGATGGTGGGCCTAAGTGTTGATGTTTATACAGTTTCACTTTGTGACTGTCACTGGAAATAAGTTACAAGCAAGACAGATCCCTCTGGAGTCACACAAAGGCACTCTTGGTTATTTCTCGGTAATGCAATCTGAAATACTGAAAAAGGATTTTATAACTCCTAGGACAAACTAGCTTGTGAGTGGTGACATGACATAGCCCTGTTCTCAACACAAAAAGGTAGCTGGGCAGTGTCTCTCATAGTTTTTAATCTTGCTCTGATTTCATATAGTTGATGTGTATTTTAATATTATCCATGCACTTAACTTTAGTAAACATACACAACTGTAAAGACAGACAGATTTAGAATCTCCTAAAATATAATGTGGCAGTGGTTACATTTTTATGCTAGTTTTGAAAATGCACAATTGTGTCAGCAGTAACCAAGGTGTGGATGGGCCACTCTGTAAGTAGACTTTGAGCGTCTTATAGCCATTTGAAGACAGACTCTTTGGAAGCCCCAGGAACCAGCAAATGCTCAAGGTCAATAATGAGGAAGACTTGACTTTCAGGCATCTGATGAAGACTGTGAGTCCTAGTTCAGAGACATGGGCACATTCTACGTGGTCAGGCCTTCAGCTTTGGGCATTTGTTTCAACAGATTATTGGTTATACTACACTGAGCCTTAAAGATGCCCAGCAGTAATTCGATGGCTCATGATAATGCCAATTCCAGAGGAATACGCATACGAAAATATCTGCCAATGGGTTCAGATAAAGGGAGAAATCACACTGATTTTTTAAAAATAAATATTTGTATTTGTTGGAGAATTTTATACATTTTAATCATATTAGCCCTTGAATTAACCCCTCAAAGATCTACCCCACGCCCTTCTGCTTCCTTTTTGTTTTTAATTTAATAAGCACCTACTCCAACTTGCGCTGCCAATATACTTCTGGATGTGAGGCCATTCGATGGAACACAGTAGGCCTAACAGGACCCTTAGAGAAAACAGACTCTCCTGCCTCAGCAGTCAACCATATTCACAGATCCTCGGTTAGGGGTGGGGACTCAATGGCTCCCTGCAGTTCCAGCATGGAACATCTACTGGCTTGCTCTGGGGTAGCAGGCACAGCTGCTGGGAGGCTCTGGGTGCAGCTGCCTGCTCACGTCCAGAGGGCACTGTTTGGCTCTGGTCCTCCCTGACCTCCTGCTATGTCTCCTCAGATGACTCCTGCACCTTGGCAGATGCCCTGTGCTTGCTGAGCACCCCCCCCACACCCCCACCATACCACACACACACACACACACACACACACACACCACATACACACACACACACCACATACACACACACACCACATACACACACACCACATACACACACACCACATACACACACACGCACACACACCACATACACACACACACACGCACACGCCACATACACACACACACACACACACCACATACACACACACACACACACACACGTCACATACACACTCAGTTATTCTCCATACTTTGACAAGTTGTGAGTTTCTGAGGTAACCACCATCTGCTACACAGACAGGTTTCCCTGATGGGGCCCGAGAGCTACACTTTCCAGCATAGGGATATGAATGTAGAGAGCAGTTTGATGCCATGTCTACTTAGCAAAATGACAGTAGTACATTCACCTCTGGGTCTGCCATTGATTTATTTTTTCTCAATTCAAATTTCACATATGAAAATACGACAAGCAGTGATTTCAATTTCAGCAAGGCTAGTCGTGGGACAGATGAGCATTCCAGTAGAGAGCAACAGTCTCTTGCTTGCTTATCTACCCCTGCATTAAGCCATCTTCTGACAAACTGTGCCACGCGTGCACGCGTGCGGTCCGTGTCATTAGATGTTATCCCGATGCACGTTTCACTTTGTTTACTTTGTTACAAATACAATAATGTAGAGGGGTGTGCTGGCAGAGTTTCACCTGCATACTTATCTCCTTCAGACACTGGACAATCCAGAAGACAGACCTTGTGATCAGACTCTAGTTTTCAGTTGGTGGGTGATGTGCTCATGTATGATAACATACACATGGTTATGTGTGTATGCATGTACATACTTATGTATACACACATACATGAGCATCACATACATGCATATTTTCACTTAGGAAAAATAATTTGCTCACATAATAGTGTAGTGTAAATAAACCATTCTTGGTAATTTCCATTGTAGTTGCTTTTATAGAACTCCACCATCTCATTTCCATCTGAGGGAAAAAATCGTTGACTTTTAATCATTAACTCACTGAGAGCCTGGTGCCAGGTATATTTGTTTGTCACATGGCAGACCATGTCCCAGGAACTTGACACACACTGTCTTGCTGTTCCTTGTCACTATGTGAATAAAGCACAGAATGGTCACACATCTTCCTTGAGGTCATACAGCTAAGAATCCATAGCATTTTTGTTTAATCTCAGTAGCCTTCAAGTACCCTGTGTCCTTGCGTAGTGACCCTTTCCTGCAGGCGTCCCAATGCTTTTGGAAGGGTGGCTTGCTTACTTACTTCTCAGTCTTAATACCTGATGAGCAAACTCATCTTTTGTTTATTTGTTGTTTTTTTAAAAGAACAATTTTGATCATCAATCCTAGCAATGAAGCAGCCTTCTCTTCTCTTGCTATGTCTGATTTTCACACTGACTTTTAAAAAGTGGATTTGAGGCTTGGTAAAGCAGAGGCCTGTACCTCAGAGACATCAAGTAGAAGATCGATGCCTGGAATGAATGTCCTAGGATTGTTCAGATTGGTCCGAGGATTAGTCATAGTTCGGTTATAAAATCAAGGGTTTCGCCTCTTCCTGTAATAGTTGTCAAATTTACATGGGTTTGCCTTAAAGTGTTTCATATGCAGTGTTCCGACAGACAGCTAACACACAGCTTTCCCTCTTTCTCAATCTGAAAGACCACTTTTAACTCACCCTGAAGGAGTCTGGGCTGCAGAGTGGGGTTTGGAAGGTCTGTTGGCTCACACCTCAGTCATTTGTCTTTCGGTCTAGTCCCAAGTCTCTACAGCCAACATCAAAGGCCTGAAAAAATCAATATTTGCGTTGTGAACCTTCTGTGTGGGGGTGGGAGGGCACAGTGACCCACCTTTTTAATTTGCCCCCTGATGTTTTTTTTCTAGTTTCTTTCCCCAGCATCTTCGTGAGCTAGGAAAGGCAAGGATGTTTTATCAAGCCCCGGTGGCCACTTCCACCAGCGTGGATCCCTGCCTGTTAGTCTTTTACTGTTACACACATTCACACCTCATATATTTTGCTCTAAAACAGAACATCTGAGTTGATTCTGTGCTTGCAAAGACCTCAGAGAGATGGAAGATGGATTTAATGTTGCCGTTTTTAGATGGGGCTGTAAATAGAATGGCAGCTGTCCTTGGATGCATAGCTCATATACGGTACACACGCTGAATAGACGCAGATGAAAGATTGCACCCAATTAATCCTCACAAAAAACTACATCTCAGCCATCAAAAATCTTAACCATAGTGCGTTTACTTCTACTTCCTCACAGATGTAATCTCACCTTTGAAGGGAGCTCATGAAGAGAGGGGAGATGGTTACCATCCCCACTAGTGTTCAAGAGACCTGTAATGTTTTAGATAAAGATACTGCCCTTCTTTTAAATCCTGAGAATGATTCAAATCTACATACATGAATGAGCGATGAGTATTGGTCAGGCACACTTCTTTATGGTGTGGGGTCAAGAGGTTGTTCTTCATAGGAACTGTTCCTTTGCTGGAAGCAGAGAGTTACCGCACAGGTCAGAACATGGTAGTCACAGCACGAGAGCCCCACAGAAGGCTTCCATTGCATAGCAGTTGAGGATTTCTCTAACAACTGTCTCAAGTACATTGCTAACAGGATGGGCATGGCAGGTAACCAACCCTCCAGGAGCTTTCCCCAGATACTGCTGCCTCTATGGCTGGGAAGATAACGTAGTCAGTAGTAATGTGTGTGTCCTTCAAGTGTAGGACCCGAGGTCAGCTCCCCAGCACCCATTTATAACTCCACAGCAGCTGGTTATAAATAATGCATGCCTGTGATCCCAGCGGTGGAGGCAGAGGCAGGAAAACACCTGGAACTTGCTGATCCTCCCGAACTGGTGAAATCTGGGTTCAGTGTGAGAGGGTTTGCCCCAAGAAAGAAGAAGGGAGCTGACTAAGGAAGACATTCAACAGTGACTTCTGGCCTCCACCTGGCCCCTCACACAAATATGCATACCCGCAGGCCTCTCAGTCCACGTGAAGAAGCAGTGGCTTATAAATATTTGAATGTTAAAATTAAATGCATAAAATTAAATTACACATTTAATCACTGTATACATACATGGTTTTAAAGTTCAGGTAGTAATACAGGAAGACAAATCAACTGCCCTCGAGGACATTGGGTCACGTGGCAAGGCTTCCTGAAAGTGTTAATGACTCCCGAGCAAGAGTTTCATTTAATAAGTGATGGGGGTGGGGGATGGATCTATGATCACTGAGGAGTTAAGACCATCCATGAAAGAAGGACATCACAGCCAGAGCTAAGATGTCGTGAGACACTGTGGGATGGGGACGCATGGGATCGACTGGGGTTACCTTTCTCCTATATACTTTCTACACATGAAGGAAGGCTGTTCGAAGCAGCCAGTAAGGAGAAGGCCAGGAAGAGCAAGTGAATTATGGAGAGAACTTCACTTTTACAACTCTAACCACAGCTTGCTTTGTCTCTAGGACATCCCAGGCTTTGACTCCTGACTGGTCTTTTGCTATTTTGTGATCTTGAGCAATTTTCTAAACCTCTCAGACTCCATCTTCTTCGGCAGACACTGTGGGTTCCGATGCTTACCATAAGGCAGTGCAGGGGCCAGACATGGTGGTGCACTACTCTAAGCCTAGCCCTGGATGACAGAGAACCCTGCTGTATGAGGCTAGCTGAGTCAGTGCAGTGAGATTCGGAGAAATGTGGCCACATGGTCGTCCCTGTGTGTGGCACATGGTTGCCTGGTGTGCGGCACATGGCCAGCCACCCGGTGTATAACCGAGAGATGTCCACTTGCTCATCTTCATCTGTGTCTTCTTGGCCACAGAAGCGTCACCGTAGTGTCTGCCTTAGTCTGTATGAAGCTGGAACCTAGAGGGCTGCCGGAGAGACTCAGGAGCTCTGGGCCAAGGTTTGGAGACCTGGGTTTTAATTCCCATTGCATGGTGACTTCAAGTGTGCATTGTCAATTCAGCCCTCTCTCAAAGAGAAGACTGGGGGATGAAAGTCTGTGTGACTCACAGCCTTGTCAGTCAGCCCCATGTCTCATGGGCAGCCCAGTGACCTGAAAGTGCTAACTTACATAGCTGAGTTCCAGTAAAGGCTGACTAAACCAGATATTTTCTGTTCTGGTAAAATGTGATTTATAGCACCTAAACTCATTTTAAAGAGCCGTGCTTGTCCCATATTTGCAGAAAATGGCAAAGCTCAGAGCAAGTAATGCATTAGAATTCATGAAACATGGCCCCCTATCTGTCATTCCTGCATTCCAGAGGCTGAGACATGAGGATCACCATGAGTTTGGGTCAGTTTAGGCTACACAGCGAGTAACAGGCTAGTCCGAGTTAGTGATAGAAACCTCATCTCAAAACAGCAAACAGCAAAAACAAGAGTAAAACCCTTGAAAGAAGAAAGAACGAACGGACAAAGGCAGTGATTGTCAGCTTTGCACTCGCCCACGGATTAGGAGAAGAGCATGCTGTGCAGTGTGGTCTGCCGTGTGGCTGTGCAGCTCAAGGCTCTGATGGGGCTCAAGGCATGAAGATGCAGTCAGTGAAATCATCTAGAGGGGTGCACATGAAACTCACATGAAACATCCCTGCTCAGAACACCCTCTCACTTTCTCTCTAAATGTGGAGGGGTCCACACCCAGAAGGTGCTGTTGGTGGGGTCACTAGGTCTAGGACAGTTAACTCACGAATCCAGACCGCAGCTCTTTGATGTGTCTCCTCCAAAGACACAATTTTTCCCGAAACGTTGTTTCTTATGTCATTTTGAAGTGATCAGGTATGGCCCTGTAGTACCTCGATGTCCCCTCCCTCCTGTCTCCCACTTTGTTTTCACCCCTTAGTCTTGTAACCAGCCACTTACCACATGGATTACCTTGTAATCGAAACTGTAAAAGCCCATGGCAGGTAACCCTATGGCTGGCAGATGGTCACCCTGGTGTGTCAGCTGTCTCAGACACATTTAAAAAAAAAAAAAAAAACTACAATGTGGTCTAAGAGAAAAGAGAAGGGGGTAAAAAATAAATCAGAAACAACAAAAGATAAAACAACAACCCACAAAGAAAAAGAACCCAGATTCTATAACTCGAAACTTAACAGAATGTATTTGCTAACACTTTCCAAGCTGCCTCAAGACCAAAATTCATGTAGAGAGCATTTTCTGTGGAGCATGAACTGAAAATGAAGGGGGGTGGGGATGATGAGCATTGGGAAGCCAGTGGAGCGAGCGCTGCCACATGCTTCCAGAAGCTCAGCTTCGAGTTGGTCTTTTGGTGGACTTCTGTTTTGGGGGTGGGGAGCTGAGCCGCTGTTGGTTGGTTTAGCTCATTCTCATGGCAGTCCAAAGGGGAGAAATGCTTGTTCAAACATAGATATTCCATAAAAGCTAACAATTATGGCAGGGTCTTTCAAAAGGGAAATTACATTAAAGATAAATGAGGGCATATTGAAATAATTACGTTTTAAGGTGTGTAACATTAAAAGATATTGAATAGAATATCGACTGTTTTGTGGAAATAGCAATAATGAGATTCCTGTCACCTAATCTTACAATAATTGGGTTATTATTATGCAAATGAAGGTGTTACTTAAAAAAATAGCAAGGGAGCCCAGGCAAATCCTTCAGGCAGCCCTTTATTCTGCAAGCTGGGCTGTCACTTCTTAGACTGAAGACCCTCTTCTCACCAACTTGGAGACATTCATTTTATGATTTGCTCTTCATTTACACCATGATATTTTTCCACTGCCACAGGTAGCAGATTGGTAGCTGGTGGTGTAGTGTGTGCCTGCCTATGTTAGCTTAGGTGGAACCCAAAGGAATAATTAAATTGTATAATTATTGCCTACTGTCGTTTCTCAAAAATGAAATGGTGTCACTTCTCCCGCCAAGGACAAATGCTGCAGTCTTATCTTCCCCCTACACATGCTCTGTCTCTGTTGTGTGATGTCAGCTGGTGGCTGAGTGTCACAGGAGCCAACAGGTCATGTTGGGCCAGTAGACCTCCAAGGACACAATTGCCCAACTATTGTGACTGGGACAGTGAGTCCATTAGTCATGCTCAGATCACCAGCTGGCTTTGTTAGTCTCCCCTGGCACCCATCAGATGAGAAATAGAGCAATTATCCTACTGGTTCAGGACCCAGGTAAATCTGTGTGGTAGCAGGGAATGGCATTTCACATCACTGATGGCCCAGGCATTGAGCAAAGGGAAGTTTGTTCCCTGGGAATGTATGGTTTCTGTGCAATGCCTGCAGTAAGGAATGTCATGTTTCCAGAATTTTACTTTATAAATTCTCTAGCTTTCCTACGTAGAGAAAACGCCAGGACCAGGTAGGTATAGGCTGAACCTCACTGACATCTCATGATGGAGTTATATTTTTATAGATTGAATACTCTAGATTAATCATGGCCAAGCAGTTTTGAGCAAAGCACAAAAGACAAATTTCACTCACCCAGTACTTTTGGTTCCAAGGATTAGGAGGTCAAGAAAATCTAAGCCTTATCAATTTATTTTAGAATCAACTGAGACTGGATAAATGTCAGGGCAGCAGCTCAGGGGCTTATGTCCCTCCATCTTTTCAGGTGGGAGCAGGCTCCGGATGGCTGGTGTGCACCACGGCTCTGTTGTGTCCTGTCTAGTAGACAGATCTCAGAATCCATTCCTGTGTATGTGATATGATGGCTGCTCCTAGGAGATGTTTGTTACTAGGAATAAAGCTGAAAATATAGGACATACTTTTCAAGAATTTACAGTCCCAAAGAGATTAATTCTGATTCATTATGTTTTCGCAATGCTGCTAATTTACTTGCCTCAAGAGGGTGGGTCACTTAAAAAAATCATTTTTCCTGTTCTTTTAATCTTTTCATTGAATTCATTTGTTATACATAGTATCTCAGGACACTTTCTCAGAAGGATACGGGGTAGGAAAGCTAGTACTCTTAGAGTTAATTTGTGGAAAGCATTTTTGGAAGTGGAGAACTGTAGTATATAGCTTAAGTTAGATGAGTTTGGCTGCTGTAACAGGAGCCTGGGAATTTCATTTGCAAAGCTTGGCTTAGCCGGAGTTGTGGATCAGCGTTTTGTTCATGGTATGCAAGCTCAGTTTCTAGGTTTTCGTTTTCCCCATGGCTTGACCTTATTGATCCATGCTTCCAGACCTCCTGAGATGGGAAGAGAGGGCTGCAGGGCCGAACAAGGGCGATTAGGTATTTTCAACATCGTGTCCTGCATCTTGTTGGGCCTCATTCCACCTGATCTGAAGTAGGAGCTACAGACTATATCGATAGTGCTGACCGTCCCCTGAACCTATTTGTTCCACTCACTGAGGCTGCCCTTGAAATCTGAGGCAGCTCTCAGGGTGGGAACCACAAGGAGACCAGTGAGTGGTTCTCCTTATAAACAATGGCACCTGCCTTGCGTCCCCTGGACCAGGTTGTCTAGACATGCGCAGGCCTTGCTATTCTTGGATTTCACAGCACAGGGCACCTTGATTAAGGCTATTGTGCAGCTGACCTTTACAGATGGGATTACAGTGAGCCTATGAACCGCAGCTGCCACCAACCCACAGCCGTGACAGACCCTGCAGAAGAATGTCCCCAGGTTGGAGCATAGAAAAATTTGCAAAAGAAAGAAATGCTAGAATCCAACCATTCCCAATAGGATCTGTAAAGAGGAGAAATACATTTTTAATACATTGAATGTCCCATTATCTTTCCGCCAACAGAGTGCTTGCAGTGACAGGTGTGACGTTTGTTGCTAGCAGATAAGAATGGGACCTCATTTAACCTGGAGCAGGAGACTGTCCTGCCACCAGGTACAACAGTATCAGACTGTATCTTCCAGTGACAGGCAGTGAAAAATACCAAAGAGGGTCCCAGGCAAGCCAGGGAGACTGCCGCTGATACCCACTCAGTAACATACCAGCTTCATTGCCACACCCGTGGGAGCGTACTGGCCGAGCACGAGGCTCGTTTGACTTTTGTCACACTTCGGAATTGAGAAGCTCTTGTAGAACAGGAAGATCACAGTCAGGAAAGTGCTTGCCATACAGGTCTGAGACTCTGGGTTCAGGTTCTGAGCCCACGTGAAAGCCATGTTACCTGCATGTGGTCCTGTGTGCCTGTAATCCCAGCACCGGGCGCAAAGGGCAGAAAGATCCCTGGGGCTGACCTTTATGTTCAGTGAGATATTGTGTCTCAAAGATAGTATGCAGAGGAATGGGGGAAGACAGCCTATGTTGATGTCTGGCTGGGACGTGTGCAGGCGTATGTGCATGCATTTGCACGTGTAAATGAACACACACAGAGAATCGGTCTAATTGCAGTAACTGACTGGTGATTCGAGAGTGTGCAAATCTCCTCCCCTCTCTCCTCCATCCCCTTTCTTTTCTCTTCCCTTTCTTTTTTCAAACAAATTTATACCCCTTTTTCTTATGTTTTGCAAACTAAAATGAAAATCATAGGAACTAGGGGGCTGGCTGTATACATCTATGATATACTCCAAGAAGAGCATTCTTTAAACATCACCTAGGTCAGGAAATACTTGACAAATCATTCCAGCAACTTCTCCATGTGTTCTACCTACTCGCCGCCCCTTGCTTTTTCTAGAAGTATCATCTGAACATGGTATTTCATTATGTTTGTATCATCCCATCATGTGTCCATAAACACTATAATTAGCTTTGGCTTTCACAATATCTTGGTGCGTCCTTCAAGGTTCTTCTAGTCCGTGAGCTTTTGTTGCCTTTCCTTCCGTGTCACCTGTTTGGATATGTGGGTGGTTGTATTTCCCATGAAGTGACTTTGGGGGATTGTACACTCATAGTGCGTGGTACGTTCTTATGTATCTTCTGAAACATAGCTGCTGGTCTCAGAGACTTGACCCAACATGCTTGATATCTTTGTAGGATTTTAAGAGACGCTGTGACTCTTCGTCAAGGGGGATGTTACTAGTTTCTTCATGACGCTGACATTCCCTGATGCTCAGTGGTAACAGCCATTTATTCATTAGGCTTTCAAGGTAGAAATAACCTAATTATAGCATCCTGGTTTTGGTTTATTACCTATAATCATCTTATGAAAAGATATTTGCCAATCAAAAATTCAAGTACGAACTTCTATGTTCATAGAGAAAATGTAGGGTTATTAAAATTTCTGTAGCCTCTATTTTTAGATTTTGCTGTTTTTACTTGTATGTGAGTGTTTTGCCTGACTATATACATGCCTGTGAACCACATGCATCTAGTATTCACAGAAGCCGGAAGGAGGCGTTGGATCCTGAAACTGGAGTTGCAGATGATTGTAAGCCTCCGTGTGGTTGCTGGGAATTGAATCAGGTTGTTCTGGAAGAGCAGCCAGTGCTCTTAACGGCTGAGCCATCTCTCCAGACCTCTTCTATCTTTCCTTCCCCCCTGTTTTCAAGATAACTGACTGGTCCTTGTCCTCTTAAGAAGTTAACTGAGTGACATCCAGTGAATACCATTGGATTCATGAGTGTCAGCACAGCCAATGGGTGTTACCTTGCAATTCTCTGCCTTTGAAAGCCAAGGTGTCTCATCTTCCCCTAATGTAAAATTACATTGACTGGCAAGTTCTTTACTATAGCTATAGTATTGGGCCTGTCCAGTACTAAACTTATACATAACCTGCCTCTATTGGTTTCTATAAGAATCCATGGTGTATACACGCTTTCTGTGGTCATCGGTACTGTTCAGTCCAAAAGACCTAAACAGAAAGATTTTATAGACATGTTTAAGAAACATTAGCTCTAGTTCTCAAGTGCTAACCTGTGACTGTCAAAGCCCATCAAAGACTTTTCTAGTATCTTTAGAGAAGGGCAGTCCTGACATAGGAAAGCCTCATCTATGTTTGGCCACAGTGTGAACATTTGAAGTGTTCCTGACCTCAGTCCTCTTGCCTTATTATGGCAAGATGTTATTCCACACCACATATTTGGCTCCACTGGGACTACTTATGAAACAACATATTGCAGGTGCATGAGTGCATGTATACGTGCCTGCATTTTGAGGTTATAGGACCACCTGGGGGAGCATCCTCGGGAATGCCATCTACTTCTCTTGAGTCAGGGTCTATCCTTGGCCTGGAGCGCTGGCCGTCCACTCAGCCCCAGGGAGCTCTCTATTTTTGCCACCCCAGTCAAGTGACTACTTACTAATGATGCCAATGTCAGAAGTGGGTATTGCTGGGGGGGGTCTAGATGACATGCTATCGTTCTTACTGTTAGATCTCGTCAGATTCATGAAGATGCTTTTAGATATTCTCATCGTGTTTTTTTCTTAAAGAGTCAAAGTAAATCGTTATGAATTGGGAGGCAGAAGGCCTGCCTCTGTGGTTCCGGGTTTGACAAGCACAGAGTGTGAGGGAGAGTCTGCCCCTTCCGGGAATGCTCACACATTAGTGGGGCGTCTCCGGGGCAGGTGCTACTTTTCTTATTGCTATGATAAATACCTGACAAAAAATAACTTCAGAGCAGAGTGGTTGATTTTGGCTCATGATTTGAGAACACCATCCATCATGGAGGAAAAGGCTCGAGCAAGAGAAGACCCAGCTGTGACAGCTGGAGTGTCAGATGGTAGTCACACTGTACCACACCCTAAAACTTGGCCACCAATGCACAGCAAGTGTCACACACTTCTTTGGTCTACACGTGTGCCGTCTCATTTCTATATCTAAGCCATGCTTTCAAGAGAATTCTATTTATGGGTTGACTTAGGTCCAAGTTCAACACCATTCACTTGCAGGAACTGTGGGGTCACCATAGTTTCCTTGAACTTAGTCTGTTCACCCTAGAGTTTGGAGTTAGCCCCTCTCACTGTGTAGGTCTTGCATACAGAGGAAGGCACAGAAGGGACACGGAGGGGAAAGCCCTGCTCTCTGCTAACCACATCTTAGACTCATTTGAGTCCTTATGTATCCCTTATGTTCGACTGCAGTGTGGGTGTGAGTAATGATTGGTTGCAACAGAGGGATAGGATTGAAGAAGAGGAGCTCACATGGCATGAGCATCCCGGGATGTGGGATCTAGCTGCAGAGATCTTTGAAACCATTCTGAGTTTTAAGTTTCCCTGTATATAAATTACACTGATAACTCTGTCCGTCCTTTATGACTCTGAATGAGCTCAGTGACAGCCAATCTGCCTGAAACATGACTAACCTTGGCTTTCCGATGTGCTGTGTGTACAGGGAGATGATCTTATTATAATGATTCTCCATGCTTCTCACACCCTTGACCCTGTACTTCTCACCCCCTTCTATTCCAGGCCAGAGAATGTCTTGTGTTCTACCTCTGCTGCCCTTGAGTTTTCTAGACCTAAGTCACTGTCTGCCTTCTAGATTTTTCCTTCTTTTTTGAAACCCAACTGTTGCGGGAAATACTTACAAAAAGAACCCACCAACTCTCAGCGGGGCCAGGACATGCTCCCTCACTCCTGCTGCTGCCGCCAACTCTCTGGGGCTAGTCCCTGCCCCAGATGATCTCACTCATGTGGTCTCTTGGCCCACCAACGCTCCTGTCCTGCAAGCCCACAGGGCTCCCGCTGAGTCATCTCTAGGATGGGGGGTGGCATGTCGTGTTCCTCTGGCTTCCACACTCCTGGTTAGCCATCTCAACACCTAATTACCCTGTAGAATTAAGACTCTTAAGCTTATAGTTAACCAATTAGATTTATGTAGTAATAATATCACATTTCACAAGATACCAATACAATAATTTCAGAGCCAGTTGATAATGATAAAACTTTAACCCAATTATTCTAACCTTTAGATAACACCACGTCCTCCTCCATTCTTGTTCTTCTCCCTCCTGCGACCACTCTATCTGGTCCCCAAACTCCTAGCTCTGCCTCCCTTTTCCTGTCAAATCACCGGCCTGCCACTGCCCTAATGTGAGTGGACAGAGAAAAATGCAGCAACACCCAACAATATTAGTTAGCTCATTTTTATCATCTCTGAGGCTAAAGACCCAGCAGTCGTGGAGGGAAGTGGATTTGCTGTGAGTCAAATTGATTGTCAAGATTTAGAGTCACCTAGGAGACACACCCCTGGGTATGTATGTATATGAGCGTTTCCACAGGCTGTTGACAGAGGAGTGCACACCAATCCTGAATGTGGGTAGTGCCATCCTGTGGGATACAGTCTTAGAAGGAATAAGAAGGAGAGAGTAAGTTGAGCACCAGCATTCATGTCTCACTGCTTCTTGACTGTGGGTGCAGCGTGACCAGTCGCCTCGCCCTCTTGATGCCATATCTGTTCTGTCTATCCCTTTCTTTCAACGATGGGCTTAGGCAAGGAAGGTTTGTTTCAGGGCACAGTTTCATGGTGAATGAGATATGAAGGCTGGGGCTCATTTCATGCTATTGTTGAGACAGTCTCTTGTGTATCTGGACTGAGGAGTAAGGATGTTTATTGCTTTCCATCTGCCAGATAGGCCATGACCAAAATATCCAATGATTTACAAAAATAGTACCACCAGCCGGGATACAAGATCAAATGCAAGCACCTGGGGAGACACTGCACACCAGCGAGCACTGTCCCTGTGGAGCTGCCATTGGCCAGCTCCTCCTTAGAGCCCTTCCCGCCATTTTTTCTCTGAAGGTTGTTGGCATATATTCTCTGTTCACTTCATTTCAGTCAACATGTTGCCCTTTGAGGAGTCTTTGACTTTCTTCCTTTGAGCTGTTACTAACATCTTGTATTATTGATTATTATCTTCTTGAAGTGGAGACCTTTGATATCTTAAAGCATCCCAGGGAAAGTATCTGCTCTTCATGTTACCACCTCAATAAGGGAAAGACTTGAGGATTTTGTCATTTTAGACACAAAACTTCCATTTATCAGGTGATGGCTGTGAATCTGATGCAGTAGCACATGCCTACAGCTCTCCTCTCAGCTCTTCACACACATACATGAAAGCATTCTGTCCGGTAGGTTAAACAAAAACCTGTCTTGAAACAGTTGAGGGAAGGATTGGAACTACATGGCTGCCTCCTTAGAGGAGCCATTGGCACCTCATCAATAGCTCACCTCTTGCTCAGTTGTGTCCCATCTCTACCATTGACTTTCCCGAGTTTAACATTAGAGAGAAGCTCACTGCAAGACTGGCAGTTTTGCACCTAAATAATTTTTGAAGAGAAGAGAGGGAGGGAAACAGACAGGCAGACAGACAGACAGACAGACAGACAGACAGACAGACACAGAGATCCAGAGGAGCCTGAAGCATCAAGATTGATTCTAAGATCTAACAGTGGAACACACAATGTGGCTTCCTAGAACTAGGTCCTCTATGCTAAGTCCTGAGCACCCATCTCTAGAGTTTAAAGGAATTAAGTCCAATTCTCCACCCCAAACTCTGAAAATTAACAGGGCTAGCTGTCCAGTGGGCTGCTCACACTGTTTAATTTAGGACAGGGTTTGGTGTTACTGATGAAGGCATGTGGCCAGCATTCTTTAGATCAGAAGGCATGCACTGATGCTGGTACCAGCTTGCATACACAGCAGAGTTTCTTATAAACCATGTTGGAATGTCAGTGTGTATAAGTCCTTTCTCCTGTAGCAGCCTCTTCAGATACTTAGGGCTTCTTTTTATTTATTTAATCTCAGATTTTCTACAAACTCTTGAGTAGTTGAACCATTATCTTAAATGAACATGTATTTGTGGAGTGACTCGATTTACTTACCCAGTACTCCTAAGTCATGTCTTTGCCTTTGAACACTTTCCTAACTCCTGGTGGTCTCAGAGAAGTCACACACAACCACCGATCAGTTTATGGTGCTGCTGTGCCAGTGCGGGGATGAGGGAACACATGGACAGGCCAGGGAGATTGCCCTTCGTTGCCTAAGCAGGTGACAGGGCAGATGCTGGAGATAGTGGCTATGTGACCTGGAAGAGTCCTCGATCTCCTGGAAGTAAGACGTGTGTCCTCCATGAGGGAGACTTACCAGGCCATACTGAGCTGTGGATCCTAATGGGCTGGCTCTCAGTGCACAGAGATGAAAGTAGGGAGATGCTGTTATCTCTGGCCCCTTCCTGCTCTGCTCCTGCTCAGGCCTGCAGCAAGCCTTGATAGTCAGGTTCTCCCTGCCCTCTCAAAGCCAGGAGACCACCCACCGTCTCACAGTGCCTCAGGTCCTCCCCATGAGAGTTCCGGATACCCAAGATGAGGTTCCTATAATTTT
>JADRCC010577281.1:0-20773 GCA_019843855.1 Hylomyscus alleni
AAAAGGTGTGATGTAGAAATAATAGAGGAATAATAGGAATAAAGGGTAGATTATTGAATCTATTCTTAAGCTATACAACTAGCCAAAAATCTTACATTGGTATAGATCTTTGCATAGTGATACAGAATTAAGGTTATATTTGGGTACATAATAATATGTATTAACGCATTTTAAGGTATTGTACCTATGTAATTCTTAAAAATGCAGTGTTAACTTTTAGTCCTTTTGAAAGCTGCTATTACAAACTGTTTAGGATAATTAAGAAATACAAGTTAATAGTTAATCAAACTTTTGGTCATGTTAGATACTATTCTAATTTATTACAGAAATATGTTTCCTAGGTTGAACAGATAGTAAACAGCAGGAAACAAGCAACATTTGCCTATTCAAATATACTGTAGATAGATGGTCTTAAAAATCTAAAAGACCCATAGAATATGGCATTTAAAGATGTTTCATTGATAAAAGCCTTTTTTTATTTTTTACAAAGAGACAGGTTTGCTCCTGTCAGTGCCTCAATTCCACTTCAAGGAAGATGATGAGCACTGAGGAGTCTCCGTGTGGAGTTTGCTTCCTATGTGGCAAGCTAGCCACTGGGAAGGAAGGAAACTGCTCTCACTTCAACTTCAGACAGTATGGTGTCCAAACTGGACAGATGAGACACAGGGAAGTCAATTGCTAAGCTCTGCCAAGACAGGGTAAGCAGTCCTTCACATTTCCTGCTTCACAAAAAGGTCAGCCAGGTATTCTCAGCCAGGATTCTCAAGATGGACACTCCAATGTTACAGAAGGATTTGGAGGGGATGTCCAGGCAGCCAGCTTTCCCTGTCATTTCTATAGTTTTGGAAACTGCTTGCTCTGTACTTCCTACAAACTCAGGTAATATTTATTCCTTCTCAGGTCTCTGATGGGGTTTAAGACTGGATAGTTATATTCTCACAAGCTTATGTTGTTTAGGGTTTAAGATGTTTTTAAGTCTAAGAAGATGTTTTGGGTTGGTAATGCAAGTTGTGATAGAAATTGATTTAGGTACAGAACTCTGAACTCATCAAGATAGGATAGATAGTAGAATACTTTCTCCAAGCTTGCCAAATACATATGTTATGGAATGGACTTTATAAATGTAAATCTTACCTGATAGTTTTCATAATTATTCTTATTGTAAATAATTTATAAATGTTAGAGAAAGAAACTTTTATTGGACTCAAAGGGGGAAATGTAGAGATGCTCTCTTGTGAAATGTATGGAAGCTTCGCCTGACAATAAAAACAGCCTGTGATCAATAAGCTGAGGCAGGACTAGAAGGTGGGACATCTGGCAGACAGAGAAGATTCTGTGAGATCATCAGGTGCAGGAGATTCTTCCCAGATACAGAAGAGGGTGGTCACATGAGACTGAGGACCAGGTAACCAGATATGTGGCATGACTTAGACAAGAATAAATGGGTGATTAAATTGTCAGCTAGTCAGGGAACAAGCAAAGCTTTTATCCTGGGCATTTATTCATGACCTATTAAGTCTAAGAGTCATTATTTCTGGGAGCAGCATGAATGGGTAGAAAGACACAAGGTTACAGACAGTTTTTAACTAAAACCTTTGAGCAATCATGAATTCAAGAAATGCTTATAATATTGTTTTTGAGAGACAAGATGGGGACTCAAGTCCAGTTTGTAAAGAAATCTATAGAAGATTCTTTTGGTGTGATGGGGGAAGCAGGACTTTGGGACAGATATAAATGTTGTTA
Organism: Hylomyscus alleni; assembly: GCA_019843855.1. Taxonomy (NCBI): domain Eukaryota; kingdom Metazoa; phylum Chordata; class Mammalia; order Rodentia; family Muridae; genus Hylomyscus; species Hylomyscus alleni. The sequence continues at coordinate 1,744 of JADRCC010577281.1, forward strand.
TAGAAAAGATAAGGTAAAAACACTTTATCATAAATGGATCAATTGGTAGATGAAACTATATTTTTGCTTTCGTATGGTTAACTATTAATTCACTTGGAGCTGGGGTGATAGCTCTGTCAGTCAAGAGTTTGTTGTGTAAGTATACGAACCTGAGTCAGATCCTCAACACTTACAAAAAAAGTCAAGCACAGGTGTGTGTACCTAAAATTTAAGCATTGGAGAAGCATGGACAAGAAGACCCCTAGGGCTCACAGGCCAGCTAGCCTAGCTGAAGTGGTGAGTTCCAGGGCTCAGTGAAAGATACTGTCTCAAAAAATATGAGATGCCAGGGAGTGTTGGTTTCCTTGGAGGGATCTTCCTTTCTCAGAGGTGAAAAGTAGGGGGAATGGGGAGAATGGGAGGAGAGAGGAATTGTGATTGGGATGTAAAGTGAATAAATAAATAAATTGAAAAAGTAAGGTTAATAACACCTGAGAAAGAATGATATTTAAGGCTGACTTCTTGTCTGTACTTGTAGCTAAATGGATATGATCTCTCTCTCTCTCTCTCTCTCTCTCTCTCTCTCTCTCTCTCTTTCTCACACACACACACACACACACACACATACACACACACACACACACACACACACACACACACATACACACACACAGCTGTTTATTAGGAGCAATTGTGGTTTCAGTTAGCCTGTACATTTTGTGGCTCAGACTGGAAAAGCTTTTTGATTTAGGAAGAATGACATGTAATCAAAGATATTCATAGTTCTTGGAGAAAAACTTAGAGCACACCCTTGCAGGACCCTTTGACTGTGGAGTTCACTGGTCTTTGTGCCAGGTTCCTTACTTGACCCTTTGACTGTGGAGTTCACTGGTCTGTGAGAGCTTCCTTACTTGTGTCTTGGAAGTTGACGTCATTGCCATTGTATGCATTCTTCAGTTTGTTGGTCATCACTCGGAGAGCCATGATCTGCTGTCTGATGAAAGTGTCTGGCCGTGTGATGTCCACCTCCACCTCAGGATTGTTGATTTGGTTGGTCAGCCCATCGTTCATGATCTCAGGCAAGTATCTGTAGGGCAGAGAAGAAGACATGGGTCAGGATGAACCAAACACTGCCCTGCAGTCTCAGATGGGAAGTCAAATCACCTGCTGAACGAGAACAGTAGTGAATACCTGAGAAAATGAGCCAAGCAATAAAAGTAAGTGTTCTGAGAGGGAGTGCAGATAGAAGGGCTTCACACTCATTTTTGAAGTGCAATGAGTTTTTATGTAGGTTTATCTATGAATAAGTGCTAAATGGTAGGGTAAGATCACCATGTCCGCAGGTTAACTACCTTTTTCCCTTCTCCATCCAAAGAGTTCTGAAGCTCAGTCTTTCAACATCTTGTCTAATGTCACCCAGATGGTTTTATACAAAGGGAATAAAGAGCTCATGAGTGTGTTCAGAGAGCCTGTGAATACTTATGCTCATGACTTATCAACTCTACCGATGTCAGGAAACTCTTCTCACATGCTTTTTTTTTTCTTCCTCTGCATTTCTCTTTGGATTATAGATCGTTACAGTGGCTCAAACAAACTTTTATTGGCACTCCATTCTTCTCTGCATGTACCCTGCATGTGATGTTTTGTTAACATTCTTAAAACATCATTCCCCTGTCGCTCTCCTCCATGTAAACTCTTTAGAGGACAGTGGTTGATGTCAAAAGAACACTGTTTGTAAGGAGCTATACTGTAAAATTCCAGCCCACCAGCCCATCTAACAGAGAGGTGCACCTTTCTACCATTGCATAAGTAGAAAGTCAAATCCAAGTGACAGCATGCAGACATGGCATCTAGTAAATGACAAACCAGAGCTCTGTGAGATGCCCAAGCAAATCAATTGGACCCAGGAAGGGGGTGGGGATACTGTGATTTATAGTCAGGTGTCACACTTAGTTAGCAACCTGGGGTCTGCAGCTGGCATCTGAATTATATATATGTCAGTGTGTGTGATTATGTGTGTGTGTGTGTGTGTGTGTGTGTGTGTATGAGTGTATGTGATTATGTGTGTGTGATTATGTGTATGAGTGTGTATGTTATTGTGTGTATGTGTGCAAGTGTGTGCGATTATGTGTGTGTATGTGTATATGAGTGTATGTGTGTTATGAATGTATGTGATTATGTGTGAGTGTGTATATTATTGTGTGTATATGTGTGTATGTGATTGTGTGTATGAGTGTATGTGATTATGTATGTGAGTGTGTATGTAATTGTGTATGTGTGTGTGCGTGTGTGCAGTCTTGGGGACAGAACTTCAATGAATGTCAAAACTAAACTGATTTAGAAAACTCTCAAATGCTCTTTACTGAAGATCTGATCCCTAATTTGCTGGTGGCAAGGAAGTCCCATCCGCATTGGGAGAAACCAGTATTGACTGTGCTGAGAGTGGATGACAAGCCAGACAACTTTCCCCCAGCACAGTGCTCTGCAGAGCTTTGTTTGTTTTTGTTATTGTTTTTTTCTGGCCCATAAATGATTTATACCTGAAATATATTTAAATAGGACCCGCATTTTCTCCTAAAACAGTTCCAGCTTTCAGGAAACTTCCCACCCTTTGATGGGGCAGCGAGGCAAGGCTGGGCATTCTGGGTGCTGTACACACCACACCTCCAGCTTGAGGAACTAAGTTGGCCCTGACACCCAGCTTCAGCTCTGTGGTCACCAGGACATGCAATCTGTACCAGCAGGGTTTCCTGTTGTCATGATTTTTATTTAGGAATTTTCAAACTCCAGAAATAGAGCTACAATGAATCTCTGAAACTAATCTGGATGCCCTTCTCTATTTCCTGCAAAGAAAGGTGCCATCTATGTCTGTGTCCTGGTAAGAAAGAAACAAATGGCACACCAGAGAGACAATAAGGACAATTCAATGGAAAGAGTACTTATAAGGCCACTAAGGACACTGTGCAAGGTGGCAACAACCAAAGGAACCCCAGAGACAAAGGACAGGCCCGAATGCACAGCAGTGGAAGCAGCAGCCAGACACCAGAGGGCGCTGTGTCTAACATGTCCTGGCAGGGAGGGAGCTAGTCCTTATTGGCTGAGCCTAACTGGAAGCCAACTGACAGGGAACTCAGGAGATCTTGAGGCGGCCCTCCAAGGTACAAGCCAGAGCCCAGGGTGGAGGCACAGAAGAGCTCTTAGGGGACAGCAAAGGTTTTTTAAGTAGTATTTTTCTCTGCTGGTCTTGCTCCATAGCTCAGGCTAGCCTCAAACTTGAAATGATCTTTCCTCTGACCCCTGATTGCCGAGAGCACAGGAACGTCATGCATGCCTCGCTCTGAGTGTGCTGTTACGAGTGCAGACTGTGGTTTGATGAGCCCTCAGGCTGGTGGCCCCGACTAAGTCTATGACTATTCAACGGCTCCTTTGACTGCCGTTGGTGCAGAGCTGGGAGAGCTGCTCTGTTTACTCATCCTCACTTTCGGAATTATGAACTGCCTTCAGGCTTAGAATTCTTTCTCTTTCTTAAAGTCACTTTTCAAATGCCAGAAACCAAGGACTACAGCATCTGTAAGGAGGATCACACACAGTAGGAGTGTCCGCACACAGTAGGAGTGACACTTGGGGTGGGTAGGCGGGAATCAAGTGTTATGCAGGGCCTATTTGTACAGGAATTGGTTTACTTATTCAAGCCAGAGGTCTCCAGGATAAGCTGTGTATTTCAACCCATAGTTTGAACAAAATAAAAGTAAAACTCAGAGTGCATGGCAAATTCTTTCCTATGAAGCTTCAAGTTATTTCTGCCCCAAAAATAACCCTAAGAGGAAAACAATTAAATCCAAGTACCCATATATCTTTATTTTTGCACTAAAGCACAAACTCCTACCATTCTTTTTAATATATCTGGATTATAAGCAAATTCTTGCTGGCCTCTGAGATTGCCCTCCCAGTGTAACCTTTCACACCCACCACTAAATTGTCTGCTACTGACACAGCACGTGACTGCCAGATTCCTGGTGTTTGGTTATGATGACGGCCCACCAGAATACGTGGCAAGCACAAGCCGTCAGCTGCTGACATGGTTTGAGGGGCTAAGGCGATGGCTGGGGCTCTTGATCCTCTGTATTCTGGTCATTATTCCTGCAGCTGTGCCCGGGCTGAGTCAGAGGGGCGCCGTCTCTCTTGCTCGCTGTGTGCACTGCTCAGCTAGCCAAGTCTCATTTATCAGCAGCTTGCTGCAATAGCTTACATGGGAATGCTGCCCTTGGGAGGCTGAACATCCAGCATCAATAAGAGACTGCCAAGCTAACCCAGCGTCTCGCTGTGCTTGGTGATGCTCAGCCACTTACGATCAAAACAAGGAGCAGTGCACTTGTGCCCCCCAGAATGTTTTCTCCTCTTGGTGTTTTCCAACGGCGACTTCAGAAATTTAAACACAAAACAGTTGGGAAATAAAATAGCTATTTCTGCCACTGTAGACATAAATGCTGATGCGGTATCTGCAGAAGACCACTGTGCAGTTGGACGGGATGTGGAAGGAGATGCAAAAGGATGTGAAGAAATCTCAAATTCTGCAAGAAAAGACCGATCCTTGAACCCATAAGACCCTTTCTTTGTCCAGATTTGGTGCAAGTCATTTGAGTGACAGCGACTCACATCTCTGGGGACATGAGTAAGAGGGTTGGCACTGATAGCCCAGGCTGCAAGGCCGGGTGCAAATGCACTACGAGCAGGGAGAACTTAGATTTGAGGACAACTTGGAGTGCCAAGTAGGGGTGTCATCCCTGCCAATTGCTCATGCTATGGTGTGTCAAGTGGGTGGCACCCAAGGACAGCCAGCCATAGGCTCACTTTGTTTGGCTTCTGTTTGCGAGAGCATGGCCAGGAGCTGAACTTGCGCAGGATTATTTTTCTTCACATCTAATTTCATGTTGTTAATGTAGGGTTGCTTGATTACCACCAAGCATAGCTTATGAGGGTGGAAGAGTCCCAGGAGGAGTTAGGGAGCACTGAAGAAGAGAGAATACATTCTACTTTGTGGGAGGGAAAGGGCTACACACTGTGTGCCAGGAAACTCACTGCCACAGCTGACAGCTTCTGTAACCTAAGAAGCATTAACACACTTCTTATAGATGGTTTCTGGTGGCTAACCACTGTGACTGCCATCCAGTCCTCATGGATGAGTTGGGGTTTTTGGAAAGACCTGGGTGTTCTGTAAATGTGCTTTTGGGGAGAAGAGGCATGTCAGGCTATGGGCATGCTCTACTGCTTGTCAGACACTCGTGTAAGTTCTCATATAAGTAGCTACATAGGCGAGGAAGGGACACTGACTGACTTTTGAGTTTGGGACTTATTTACTACTAAGAGTCTAGGCAGAGAGGGGCCAGGAAGCGAGCCGAGGGGTAGCTAGGAATCACCGTGGGAGTTGTGTCAGACACTGAACTATGACAAAATGCCAGAGAAAACTAAGTACAAGAAGGGAAGTTTGCTTTAGGGTCTCTGTTGGAGAGATTTTTATCCATGATCTTCCGTTGCTTTGGGTCTGAGGTGAGGAGGAGTCAGAAGACCATGAAGGGAGATGCATGGCATGGGGAAGGTGCTCTCCTCAGGAGAGCTAGGACGCAAGGGCTAAAAGAAAGTGACTGGAGACAGCCTGTTTCCATTAAGGATGTCTCCAGTGTCCCCTTTCTTTTATGCTCTACCCCACCTTACTCCACCATCTTTCAATGATACCATTAAACTGTAAATCCATCAGCAGACTGCCCCAGTGAGTCAGTGAGAGGCCTCCTGATCCAGTCAGTTCTTCAAGCTTCGCTGTTAAGCATTGCACGGGGAAGGAGCTTTTAACACATAAGACTTTTGGATAGGGGTGAGGATTAATCTTGAGACAAACAATGAGGCTGAGTTGGAATTGGGGCGCCCAAGTGCTGGCCTGGGTTTCAAGTGCCTGCTACTCCTGGCTAATGCTACCCTGGGCACAGTTGGAGAAGGAAGATAAAGCCAATTTCACTCACTTGTTACCATAAATGAGCTCCGTGGGATGCACATCTCCATAGAAATTTCCAGTGTAAGCTACACACTCCTTCATTTTCAGCACGTTCAAAAACCTTCCTGAGGTAAGAAGATACGTTGTGTACACAGACCCAGAATTTATGTGCAGTTCCAAATTTTGAACGTCTCCATTTTTTTCCCTCCTGCAATCCATTTGTTAGGAAACCATCATCAAATCTGAAATATGGCCAATTACAGTCCTCATTTCTCCCACTTAGTGCCACACTAATGCATTTTTCTACAGAAATCCTAATGCATTTGATTGCAGGATGTAGATCCAGACCCCACTGGGAACATTACATAATATGCAGTATGTTCGCTGTGGTAATTTTCTCAAATCAGAAAAAAAAAATCTGGATTCTAAAAAGACATATGGTTTCAAGGGTTTCACATAAGGGACATAAACCTGTGATATCTGCGGCCTCCTTTTTCAGCTTATTTAAATGCATACCTAGACTTTATACACCTTAGGATGGCTAGTATTCAAAACAACAAACAGACAAAAAGTAACAAGTATTGGTGAGGTCACACAGAACGGCAACCCTGACCACTGGCTTTGTGACAATACTGTGGTTCAGCCTGTGGAAGACAGCATGGTGGTTTCTCACAACACACACATGACTGCTCTCCCATCCAGCAGCTCCGCCTCAGATGTGTGTGCAAGAGAACGAAAAGCAAAGGCTTGTGCCGATATTTATACCTCTGCTTGTAGCGCAGCATCATTGCCAACAGAGCAAATGTTAAAAATCATGCAAGTACCTATTTATGGGTAGACTAATGGATGCAAAGGAAAGGCAAGGCTGGCACACAACAGAAGTACTCCGGGGGACGGAAACTCCCACATGTGGTGTAAGAATGATAGACCTCAAGGACTGCAGGCTAAGTGACAGAAGCCAGGCAGGAGCACTGTGTGATTTCACATCTATGAGCTACCTACGACAGCTTGCTCTTCCATTGGCCCACCACAGAACACCCCGACCCTCCTCCAGTGCAGCGGCTGAACTCAACAGTGCCACATTTGACGGCTGCCAGTTTTCCTCCCAGAGGATTTCTCACCTTCCCCTTGTGTTCGTCTGGCTGGGTACAGATGGAGTATTTTACGGTTCTTTAAAGGACCGCTCGACGTTTCAGGGCATCTTTTGCTAGCAGACTAGAGCAGTATCACCCTGCGGACTCACTCTCTTCACAGATCTCCCAGCCCCCGACATCACTCCATCTGCTCAGTCGTGGCTCACAGCGGCTGGCAAGGTCGACTGACCTGTTTTCTGGATTGTTCCACTTCCCCTACTTCTTACAAGTTACAGTGCCTACCCTTTAGTCCTGGGAATGATTTCCTTGGGGGATACAGTGCTTCTGGGAGGATCCGATGCTTTGAAACACCATGGTGGCTGGCTCCCTGGAAGAACTAACTGCAATGGGTCAAATAAATCTATGTTCCTTAGCCAGGTCCTTAATTACCTTTTCCCAAGAAGGTGGTGTGTGTGTGTGTGTGCGTGTGTGGTATGTGTGTGTGTGTGTGTATGTGGTGTGTGCGTGTGCATGTGCATGTATGTGTGTGTGTGCACATGTGTGCACGTGTGTGTGTGTGTGTGTGTGTGTGTGTATGTATGTGTAGTGTCAGATGTCTCTTGGAACTAGTTTATAGACCAGGGTAGTCTCAACCTCACAGAAATATACCTGCCTTTGACTTCTGAATGTTGCTATTAAAGGTCTGTGGCACCAAGGACAGGTACCCAGAAGGTATTTTAAGGAAAGGACACATTGACAGTGATGCATTAACCTGTAGGAAGCAAAAATAATCTTTGCTACTTCTATAGTTGGATGGGAAGAGTCTGGCAGTGACGGGCAATAGGGCCCTACATAGCCCCACATTACCGACATCCTACCAGACAGCCTACGGGTGGGCGGGCCGTGAGTTTCTCACTGCGTCTGCGGCCTGCCCTGCCCTGCCCTGCCCTGCCCTGCCCTGCCCTGCCCTGCCCTGCCCTGCCCTGCCCTTCCTTTTGGATAGCAGGTCCTGAGAAAGAGAAAGCAATCCTAGAGGAGGTTAGGGATGGGATCGTGCTGCTCACCGCAGCCATGTCCTAAGAAAGCAGAACTCTGTCGTCCGAGAGCGGTAGGTCAAGAGCCCGAGTGAACGGTAGTGAGCTTTGCTTATCCTACTACGTTTTGTGGCTGGGCAGAGTCTGCCACATGCTCCCTAACCGAAGAGGAGTTTTATTTCCCACCAAGCCTGCGCTTTGCTGCCTCCCACCTATCACTCTCCTGCACAATCAGCTCATTCTAGACACAGGTTGCCCAGATGCGGCTTCTCAGGTGTGACTGATGGCCACTTGTGACCTCCTAGGGTCTCCAAGTTCACCCTGGGACCTTTAGGAGGCCTAGATTTGTAGCCTGCTCCATGAGTCTTTGGTTTTTTCCCCTTTGGCTTTCTAGATTATTATCGATTTCCCCCTGTAACTTACTAGCTTCCTTTCAGTTCCTGTTTGTCTGAGTTGAGTCAGAGTGCTCCTCTGTCTTCTCCCATCCGCCCCTAGAAATTGCTTAGGTCAGCGAAAAATGGGAGGCATAGAAGTTCTACCTGTCGGCTCATTTGCTGCTGGTCGCTGAAGGTGAGCCCTAGACCTCCTCTCTCGGGACACAGACACTGACAGGAGTGTGAAGGAGAGGCCTGTATTTGCTCTTTGGATCAGTAGTGTGAGCTTCTGTGCACAGACTGCTGGGAACTGTACTTCAGTGTGTTTTTAGTCTAGTTCTCAAGGTAATTTGGAGGTTGGGACTTTTGGAAGTGACTAGCTGGGATGGGCACTGGGAACCAAACATTGTTTCTCTGAGAGAGGAACAGATGCTCTTAACCTCTGAGCCGCCTTTCCGGACCAACTGTCAGTATTTTAAAGGACTCCATGTTCTGCCATTCCTCACTCAGAACCGCTAGATGCGTGGATCGGACATCAGCAGCAGCTACGTGACCTGGGGGCTTGTTAGAAACACCAAACCTCACTCAGGTCTTGTTTATAGCTCGATTTCTGTGGCTAACATAAAGAAACTGAGGGGGTTAGAGTTTATTCAGCTTACAGACCCAGGTCATCATCATCAAGGGAAGTCGGTTATCATCATCAGTAGCATGGCGCAACACATTCATAGCCCTGAGCCCAAGAAAATAGATGTGGGGATTCTTGCTTGCTTTCTTGCTATTCATCCATGAATATTCTCCTCTCTTATATGGTTCTAGAACTCTTGCCTAGGGAATTATCCTGTCCACAGTGGGTTGGGTCCTCCTATATCAATTAACAATCAAGACAATCCCTCACAGACAAGCCTACAAGTCAACATAATCTAGAAAATCCCTCATCCAGACTCTCTTCCCATATAACTCGAGGTAGTGTCAAATGGACAATAAACACTATCCAGCACAGGGACCATCTCAAACTCACAGCTTTTCTCAGGCCAGGCTCTCTAACAAAAATGCCGTTAAACGCATGGCTTATGTAGGAGAAAGTGTATGAGCAATACTAGTTTCTCAAAGCTCTGGAGCAATGGGGCATCCAAGGCAAAGGTGTTGGCAGACATGGCAGACATTGTCCAGTGATGTCACTTTCTGGTCTGGAGATGGCTAAATTATTGCTCTATCCTTATTTGAGGCAGGGGAGAGAAGGGAGTGAGATGTTATCTCTCTCTTTCTCTCTCTCTCCTCTCCTCTCTTCCTCCTCCCCTGCCTCTGTCCCTTCTCTATCCTGTTATAAAGGTACTAATCACACTGTATTTCAAGATCAAGTTATCTTCTAAAGGCCCTACCTCCATACCAACACATTGAGGATATTGGGGTTGATGGGTGGGAGATCTTAATATGAGGTTTGAGGGGGAACAAACCTTCAGTTTACAACACAACCAAGAAGAATCTACATTTATGCCAGATTTCCAAAAGTTAAGTCAACACACTACCAAAGCCAGAGTGGCAGCATTCTAGGTTTTATGAACAACTTTATAGACACATCTCACCGATCTTCTCAGTGTCCCAGGAGGTCAACAGAGGCAGAAAGGTTACCCAGCCTTTCCATCAGAATAGAGATCCAAATGCCAGTAGGGCAGTGGGTATCACCTACAACTTGTCAATGGGAAGGGTCTCCTCTATCCCACTTCCTGTTGCAGGGGAGAGCAATAGTGCAGTGGGGAGGACTGTGGGGAGTCAAATGGCTTAACGCAGCTACTGCATGCATACCCTTGACCATGGTCTCAACACTACAAACCACGTGGCCACTCCTACAAGACTGACCTATGTGTGTGTATCACGCCACCATCAATTCATCAGCTGCCATTGAATTAATAATAACTCTTCGGAAAAATAAAACAATCACTGTCATAAATGGACATGCTTATTCTGGAGTCATTTTGATTTCAGAAACATTGAAATTTGAAACAAGCACTTTTCTGGGTCAAAGAAATATGATGAGGAGATTGGGAGAAAAATGGGAGTTGAAACAGATGTGTCTGAAGGAGTCTGATGGGTAAAGCACAGAGAGGAAGAAGCTGCTGGCTTCTCAGAGACTGGTGCTCCGCATTTGCTGTATAAACTCCATGACACCCTATCAATCTTAATGGGCACTGGTGCTCTGTGTCCATTAACGTGTGCTGAGAGAGATATTTCTTAATAATAAACTTTCACGTGGTTGGCAAGAATAACCTTCTTTCTTCATTTTTGTTTTGCAACTGATCCTAAACATTAGAAAAAAAAAAGGTCTGCCATCATCAAATTCATACTTTGAAAGTGGGTGAGCAGTTTTTGTATTATATATGGATTCTTAATCATCACTATGTGTTTAATCAACATGTAAAACGGTACAAAGATAATGGGACTCACGTGACATTTGGATACGTGTATACTTGTGCAATGCTCAAATCATGTTAAGTGCATCTAATTCCTCATACAGCTATTATTTCTTTGTGGTAAAAATATTCAAAATACTTTCTTACAGCTTTGTTGGAAGAAATACATAGTGTGTTATGGTTGTGTAAAGTGATCTTACAGTACACAACCAACCAGAGCTTCTTTTTGTTCCCTACTTATAACATAGCACTCATTGATGAACCTCTATCACTGAAGGTGTTCTCCAAGTTTCAAAATCTATCTGTAGAATTTGTTTAAGTAAAAAAATAACCAAACCAAAAACAAACAAACAAGCAAACAAAAAAACCCAAACAAAATAACCACCACCACCAAAATTCACTTTTTTTTCCTCCATGTGATTCTAGATCTTTCGAAATTTGGAAAAGATAGGTGCAGCAAATTTAATAGAACAAGTCTGGACTTGTTCTCTACTTACAAAGTCAGCAAACAGAAGGTTGCAACAGTAATACAATTACTATAAACACCAATACACTACAAATACTAATACACTACTACAAATACTAATATAATACTATAGTCACTGCAGTAGAAGGCCTCAATGGGAACATAGTTGAGTCAAAAGTATTTGACAACCCCATCTTTTAAAATAATACACAGATTGCATAGTAAAATGTAAGCCGTGTGGGGTTAAGTACGAGAACAGTCCTAGAGACTGCATTAGACTTGATTATTTTCTTTCCTGTGTAAGATCTTACAGGTGCTCCTACTTGTATCAGTGGTTCTGGAGCACTGGGGGGCACCCCTGAGCCACAGCATCAAGTATGATGGTGCTGCTCCTAGCCCCGTGTCCTCTCTCACGCGACTGCAAGGTTTCATACCTGTGCCTCACTGTCATCTCATATCATCTCCCGGTATAAGCTGTGGGTCATGACCTCAAACGGAGTCACATAACTCTGGAAGTCATGGAAACTCTGGCAACGGTAAAAGATTTGTGAATGCACAATGACCAGGTTAATGTAAAATCAAATATGCGGTAAAGCTGTGATGTTTCTGGCTGTGGGTGCTACAGTTGGATCACTCAACGTCGTGGCGTCCATGGTTCTGAACAGGCAACATGGACACTTGGCACTGCATGTGATGCCCACCACGTGATGACAAAGGATGGTACATGGCTCTCCTTGACTCATAATCTAAACTACAGAGTGTTATGAACCTCAGTGTTTTTGCTGCACATACAAATTTTTCACTCTTACAGAAATTTAATTATAAGTTACTTATAAGAAACAAAAACTTCGGAGCAGGTGAGCTGGCTCGGGCATTAAGAATACAGACTGCTGTCCCAGAGGATCTGGGTTCAATTCCTAGCACACACATCTGCTCCCAGTGGTACCAGGGCCTCCAACACCCTCTCTGCTCTTTGCAGACATGAGGCTCACAGGTACAGTCAGTACCTTCATACATGAAGACAGATAATCCCAAGCATAAAAATTAATAATAATTTTTAAAAAATCTTTAAAAAAAACCCCAAGACTTTAATTATTTTCCTCTTATCGTTCCTCAGGATATAAGCATCAGATTCATTTATCTTTAGATTGTGATATGTTAGAATTCTGAGTTTTGGAAACTGCTAGTTTTGCTGCTGACTTGGATTGCACATAAAAAAGATATTACGTGGGATTTGGCTTGGAATTACGTCAGAATTTTCCAAAATTTCTCAGATGGTCCTAAACACATTTCTGTCATTTTATGCTACATATTTATATGAAACAGTATTTGTTTGTTTGTTTAAGAGGCACAGGAATGCTGGGCTAGAAAGGGAGAGTTTTTTCTTGTTGATTGGGTGCTAGGCACTGGGATCCAGGATCCTCCCCTAGGTGCTTCAGCTTCATAAGGGTGAGCTTGGACAAACTGCCCTGACCTCCCTGTAGCTCTTCCTTGAAGTCTTTTATGTTTCCATTCATTTCTTGTCAGAGTTTAGTTTGTTCTTTTGCCTACTAGCATAAACACTCTCTACATTCCCTTTTGTAGGTAATCACGCGTGTGCAAATATCCAACAACCTGTGTGACTGTTCTTGGGAAGGAGGTTCACAATACAGCCTTCATTTCGACCAGGGCTGAATGGTAAACACGGTCTGCAGCTGAGCCCCTCGTTGGGGCATCTGCAGCAGGGCCACCTCTCTGGTCACCTGCTCAGCCTGGCGGTGTCTTTCTGTAGTGATTTTGGGAGCTGATGCATCAGAGGTGTTAACTCATAGCTGAAGTTTTCTGTCCATGGGTGCCATGTCGCTCATAGCATCAATCTCCCTCTCTCGTCTCAACCTTAGGTTTGAACAATGACCCGTGGGACAGCTTGAATTGGTTGTGGATCTTTCTGCGGCTGTCCTGGTTTTACCTGCTAGGCTCTTCCTCGTTAGGTAGGCAACACTATCCCCAAACAGATGGTATGAAGTGCAAGGAAGCAATGTGAGCCCCTAAGGTGTCCTCCATGATCTCTGCCTACCTCCGGCAGATTCTTCAGAACTGCTTCTCGAGCACCTTTCTCCTCACTGGGATCACAGCTGGTTCGTTTCTTTAAAACTGCCCAGTAAGACCCTCCCAAATAGAAGTCTCTCCTAGCTTTTCCACCTGCTGGGCAGTCCCCAAAGATTCCCTGAATCCAATTAGCCAGCTGCCTTACCCACCTGCAGCCCCACTGATGAAGGCCTGGCAGACTCCTCTCCTCATGTCCTGCTCAGTTTGCCAACTCCCAGCCACTTTCACCGTCCAACTTCTCCACCCCAGGCAAGCTTGGGCCAAGCCCGGTCTGAGCTGAACCAACAGATTCAGAAATGTCTTACCAAATGGCCACAGCCCTGGTCAGGGGAGTAGGAAGAGAAGAACAGAGCCACAAGGGGGACCCAATGGGCCTTTGGAGCCACAGAACCTTCTGGGTCCCTTCATTACTGTTTCCTCTCCATTTTCTTTCATCTTCCCACTAAACACTATGAGTTTCTTTTTCTCCAAAGGTGAAAATATTACAGTTGAATTTTCATTTCCTGTTTAACTTGTGATTAAAAAAAAAAAACGACAAAAAAACAAAAAAGGAAAAAGAGCCCTGCAGATTTAACTAAGGATAAAAATAGCTATGCTCTCTTCAAGTCATTAAGTGAACATAACGGGCTCTTTGTGATCTGAGGCTATCTGGAAGCTGGCATCTGTCACCACCCTCTGTCCTCATCCAGAGGCAAGGCAGTCGGAACAAGGATTCAGCGCTTAATGGAACCTTGAGAGTAAGTGCTCCCACGTGCTCATCAAACCTGCCACTCTCAACAGCTGTCACCAAGTGGCTCCATAGCCCTCCGCCCACCACTGCTTTTTGCATAAACAGGTCCGTGGTGGTGCCAGGAGAGTCTCGCAGGGCCGAGTGTGCTGTGCCCCCTCTGTGCTGCGCATCCCTGAGTGTGCTGCCCCATCCATGCACCCAGGCACCACACTCACCTGGCTTTGCTGTGTCCATTCCAGCACTCCTCCTCATTGGAGGTCCCTGCTGTCACACGCTCATCCTTGCAGATGGTGTAGGGCAACGCTGACCAGACCTTCTTAGAGAGCTTCAGTTTCTCTTTTATGTCTGTGACCTGATCAAGAAACCAAGAAAGAGGGTGACGAGTCTCGTCGGGTTTTGTTTGCCTCTTTACGTAAGGATGCGACAAACTGAAGGTGAGAGACCATGGCCACGAAGCACAAACTACTGGCTTTTAACAGAGAATGAAACCACGCTGTAGGACCCACTGCCCAGAAAGCCTCCCGCCTTCACCTCCCTCTTGCTCCTCCCAGAGAGCTCAGGCTACTGGCTCCCTGTTTCCCTCTTCTCTGACTTGCCCTTTGAATTAACACTCAAGGAAGTTGGCCCACCTGCTGTGGGGCCACTCTACTGCAGAGAGTACCTGTGGCAAACACCCTAAATACAAGCATTAGACCATTCTGGATGTCGGGTGAATGCCTCAAAACAATGCACCAAGAGATAAAACAGCATTTCCCAATGGACTATCTGTGACTGCAGAAGTCAATACTGTAGTGAGTTAAGCTGCTGCTGAGCGAGCCACAGTTAAACCATGCCATGAAGCTTAGTAAGGTAGAGTGGGTTGGGACCCAGAGACTCGGTGGGCACACACCTGAGACTTAGGCGCCTCCCCACCTCCTCTTTGACCCCCATCCTCTAGCTCCCTGCCAGACTCCTGGCCTGGAACACGTGCCACGCTCCCCACATAAGGAAACGTGACCTGTGGTCACGGAGGCCCAGAACAGAGTTCTCCATGCTAATGATGTATCTAGAGGCCCTGAGGGCTTAGCCAATAAGCTTCCCTTCCCAGACATTCCTCCCTGCAAAAGGTATTTAATCTTAGGACCGCCCTGAGAAGTGGGTATGAATCTATTTGCTACAGTGAATGGTCCACAAACAGGCTAGAACCATGGGCTGTCCTTTTCATCAAGATCTGCTGTGGGGAGGCATGAAGAAGGCATGACTATCCAGCCTGTGGCTTAATTCTCCCAGTGTTCCCAGCCATAACTGTCACAAGCTAAAGACAATCAACCCTGAGACAAGCCAGAGCTCCCTGTCCCCCCTAGGGTCCCCTGCCCCGCCCTGAGTCACATGCTCTTCTCATCCTGAGGGTCCCATGACTCCGTCCCGTCTCTTCCATGATTCTCATTTTCACTGCCTGGATGTCCAAGAGTCTGATAACCCCAAGGCCCTGGTACCCCACAGACCCAGGGACCCCCGAATCAGCTACAGTTTTCCCACATCTCAGATTGAGCTTTCCCACCCTGGAGCAGAGCGGTGTTCCTGTGCTTCCCTGCAAACCCAGCACCCACCCAGGGCCTCCCAGGTGGCCGTGTCCTGAGGCAGAATGTGGACCTACAATGACCTCTGCCATGTATGGTCCAGTCCACAGGCTCACACAGAATGCATTTGGGTGGTGAGTGGTAAACTCAGTCCACTACAAAATCTCTAGTACCCAAAGATGAAAGCCAGGCTAACGACGAGCCACCAACCAATGTAGCTCTGAGGGCTGCAGGCACCGAGTACCTCAGTATTCAGTTCTCAGTGCCAGTGTCAGAGGTTCTTTTTCCTCAGCCTTAGCCCTGACCTCCTATCTGTGGGGAAGGGATAAGGATTTGATGTCATCGTGGCTCCATCATGAACATCAGCTCATGCATTTGATGCAGTGGCCTGCTGGCCTAGCCATTCTTTACTAACACCGAGAAAATGTGTAGACACATAACATGCACCAGTTACAGGCAGCACTGGGTCCTCACAAGTTAGGATTTTTGAAGTCTTGACCCAAAGCAACCTAGAATGTCTCATGATTTTGAGGTGAGATCCTGACAGAGGTGAGGAAGTAAAAGCGAGTCAATTTAAATAGACTCTATGTCAGGAGGGCTAGGTGGAAGGCATGGACACAGAGAGGGAGAGGCAAGACATGGGAGAAGACGGCCACTGAAGAGTCCAGGGGCCATCCTTTCCTATATCCACAGAGGAATGGATGGGCACACACTGGAATATCAGATTGCTTGCTTCCCTGGCTCCCACTCAGACTCGGACTCAGTGCTGTACGCATCCGAGTCCGTGTGTAACACAAGGACCTCCTCATGATTAGCCTGCAGGCTCCTTTGCCCCGTCTCATCCCTATGCTTGCTGAAGTAGGGATAGGGTTGGAAGCCTTCTTATCCTCAGGGGTTGAAAATGATGGAGTGACCATTCACCCTGGTTTTCAATTTAGGGGCCTCAGGATGCTAAAGTTATAGGAAAACCCCCTGATAAAACCCAGGGTGAGTTTGCAATGTCTTCCCAACTGTGCTTGATAAATGTTCATCGAGATATTAGTTTTAATTATCCCACTCTGTTATGATTTTATAGACTATATTTCAGACACCACATACCTGGGGGTCATAGCAAGGACTGCTGTGGCCCACGGGGCTGTCCCTGGCTGTGTGAGGAGCTCTTCATGATGGGGTGTGGGGCTTCCCTGATTTGCTCACTGCGACACACTTTACAATCAGGACATGTTCTCCCTGGCATTTTGGTAGCTGAACGCTTTCATTGTGCAATTCAAGGAGATAACAGCAAAGGAGCAGCGAGAAATGTAAATGGTGTTTTAACATTCTGCACGAGCACCGAGCACTGGGCGATTCACCTGCAGCCTGCAAAGTCGAGGCACAGGGCTGAACAAATGGATGCTATTAGCCACCGGGAAAGGACACGCCTGTGATGGGAAAGACCACGCCTGCAATTTTAAAGGATGCAGGAATGACGGGGGCTTACTCCCAACCTCAGGGAAGTTTTTCAGTTCTCACGTTGTGTAGAAAGACACATCTACACACTTGTGTTTTGATCTCTGAATAACACACGTCACTGCTCTGCAAGAGCTCCGAGCTGTCTGCTTTGTTTTCCTGGAACTTAAGAGCATGACTGTGAGGTGAGCTTTATGTTAGCAGTTCTCCAGAACACTTGCACTATGGATGGTCATACCATCGACTCATTCCAGGACACAAACTCGGTGCAGACAGAGGCCTGTGGTCATTCCAGTAGCTCCCCCTCTTTCTTTGCATCCCGGATGAGCATCCTCACAATACTCATAAGGATCAGAGGCCCAGCATCACAGGACAAATGCTGTCATGACAGTACGAATGCTTTTGTCTATTTGTATTGACATCCTGAAGAATCAGCATGTCATTCCATAGGAACTTGATCCAAATATATACAACTGGGGTTCACAAGAAGACCCAAGTCATCTTTTGGTACTTATCTGGAGTTTATTTTTTGACACTTTGAATTCCTGCCTTTCTAGAGCTGTATCTCTTAGTTTAAGGCTCATGAAAACGCCCATGGAAAGCCGACCACGTTGGAAGACGGTGGAGCCATTCCCATCTGTCCTAATGGAACTCCAGAACTCACAGCATGAAGAGCAATGCCAGAAGGCAGAATAATCGGGAAAGCCAGAGACATGTAAAGTCAAGGGATAGATAGGAAGACCATTTGGCCTCCTTCATTTGATGAAATGAATCTTACTTAGAAAAAAGCTCATCCAAATGTTTAACTTCAATCTCATGAAATTTCTGACTTAACTTTCAATTTACAGCAGGCACTGGGGTAGAAGAAGAAACTGAACAGGAGCATAAATAAATGATCAGACACATCTGGTGAATGAGACATTACATAAGACAACTGGTCTCAACTCCTCAAAAGAGCACGAGTAAATAAATAAATCAATAAAGGCAGGAAGACTGTTCTAGATGAAAAGAAACTCCACGAAACATCCCAACCAAATGTCACATGGAAGACCTTGCCTCCGTCTTAGATCTGGAGGCAGGTATCCAGCTGTAAGACTGTTGCGATAATGGGACAATTTTGAATATAGGAAAGATACAAGGTGACAATACTGAATTACTGCTAATTTTCTCAAGTGTAGTAATGATCATGAGGCCGTAAGGGAATTTCGTTTAAGAGACTCACACTAAGATATTTGGGGATAAAATGCCCTTATGACTTTTATTTATTTGAAAAGAGCAAACAAAGCCAAAGCCCTCAGTCACGATTGAATCCATTAGAGGAGGATGCTAGCGTTGATTTTCTTTGTAGTCATTTCAGAAGTGTTTGAAAAAGTAAAAGCACTGAAGCACTGGGAGGGAGTAAAGTCACTCTGTCAGGAGTGCAGCTCTTAGGAACCTGCCTAGACATCACTGGCTCAGAGATCTCATGCCACTGAGCCTCTCAAACCAAGCTGCACAACTTCATCTTGCTAAACTATCGCTGCCACACCCTGGGCACCACAGGGACACGCGGGTCTTAAGAAGCTAAAACTATCTTGTCATGCATTTTGGAAATGGTAGAGGTGAGACAGTTTCATGTGTAGGCTTTGGAGTAGCTGCTCTCAACTACCTTGTTCACAGGCATCACTGCTGACAGTACTGGCCTCCAAGCCTCTGGCACTGCTGCTAAGACTCCAGTGTGTATCTCTGTGGATGCAGGAGTGATATTACAGTGTACCATTAGACCCTGGATGCTACAGTGTAGCATTAGACACTGGATGCTACAGTATACCATTAGACACTGGATGCTACAGTGTAGCATTAGACACTGGATGCTACAGTATACCATTAGACACTGGATGCTAC
>JADRCC010577282.1:0-35391 GCA_019843855.1 Hylomyscus alleni
GGGGGGGAGTCTGTGTAACGTGGGTTCACAATCGCAGATTTACACAGGATCTTACTGTCCACACAAGGCACTGAGTGTCCCCAGTAAACAGTGAAGTGTGCAGGCAGCTGCTGGCAAGCTTGCGCTGCTTGCTTCTTAGCCCTGGTGAGCTGGCTGCCTTCCAATTCAGGTAATTTCATCCTGTCTTCTCAAATTTCTTCTCAAATTTGCAATTTCAATCAAATATGTTATACACCTTAGCATGGCTGCCAGGAAGGAGAGTTCAGGATTCCCTTGTGTCTGCCCAACCCAAGAGGAGACTGCACCTCAATGATTCTTTGTTTGTTTGTTTGTTTGTTTGTTTTTGCCATGAGAGGTAATTTAGGGTTTAACATGCAGATTTTTGATGCCAGTTCTGGGATAGATAGAAATAAGCACCATTGAATATTTTCAAGGAGCCATGAAGCTGCCTTCAAACAGGAGGGGATCTTAGGCATGAAATTACGTTGCAGCATGAAATAGCACTTAACTTTTTGTATGATCTACTTAAATTCAGTAGGAAGTTACTAGAAGCCAGATTGGTTGAATTCGGAATTACATGCCATTACCTCTTTCTATGATTCTAAATGAAAGTTCTTGGGAATCAAGTCACTTAGTAGTGGATGACTAAGGAAATTTTGCACCTATGTTTTTTACAATATTAATTACACACTACAAAGATATTTACCTTATTGTGGCTAGCAGACCCCTAAACCTGTACAAATGTCTATGCCTGCTTCTTAGTTATGAGAGAATGCTGCACAGAATAACTTCACATCTAAACAAGGATTTGATGTGTTTTGTCACTTTGCACGTTCTCGGTAAGTTAGGAACTTGGTAAGAGCTGGAAAACTCCGCTCCATCTAATACAGTCCCTTGACTGTGCTCAGCTGCTCACCATGCTGCACCACAAAGTCCAGACAGTTTTACTTGCATGCTTGGTGACTTAGCTGAGTTAGAAAAAGTCAGAGGCGCTCTTCATTTAGGGTCCAGGCTTTCTCTGTATAAACTCTAGAGCCAGGTAAATACACAGAAAGTAATGCCTTAGGGAGCCTGAAGCAGGAACTGCAGATTTTCTAAAATGCTGCATCTGGAAAATTCTCTGCTTCATGTTACTTGTTAGGTTTAAACAGCTACAGATTCCCTAGCAGGAACAGTAGTTCTACTTGTCAATAAAAAGAATGTTAAAGAATTATGAGCCTCTTTAATCCACCATAATGGCCACATTAACATTGCTCTTATACATGATAGTTTCGAAGAGATCTGAACTTGGCACAAGAGAACACTCTCACAATTAAGTGCCCAGGCTTAGAAAGGAACTCAATACCATGCTGGTTATTCCTGTCATTGACCTTCAAAACCTTTGGGAGACACCTGAGAAAGGTGCTAACCAGTATAAATTTTATTTCTATTCTTTGGATCAAAGAGTGTCACCAGCCACAAACTATCATTTTAAACAAAAGTACTATATTTTTAACTATTTGAGTGCATTTCACCTGAACATTGCATATGTTCAGGAGAGGTAGGTATGACATATGTTGTTTTATATACAGTGTTTTATATACAGTGTTGTTGAGAAACATGGGGGAAGATGCGAATTTTCTGCAAGTTTCTAGTTCTTGAGTGAGGATGTCTTTCACAGAGTCTATCCTGTACGAGGACTTCATTTGCTTTACTGCACATTTGTTGAGATCTTATGCTCTTAATTAATATTCCCTGGTAAAGTTCAGCATTCTTAATCTCACTATTGTGGCGATGCTTTGTTCCAGTAGAGAGCCAAATATTGTCCAGCTACATTCACATTTTCATTGCGAACCATCCAGGCTAGATGCCCTGGTGGTGTGCCCCGCTTATTAATTCCACTGGGCACAGAACAGTAGAATCCTTGTATAGTTGAATAATATGTTGTTGGCTGTGTCTAGCACATCACAGCCAAAGATGTGAGGTTACTCCAGGTCTCTTAATCTCTTGCAAAACCAAAATTCATTGTCTGCGTCATCTCCCCCCCCCCCCCCCCCCGGTCAATTTCTGTATTCATGCATGATCTCCTCACTTTTGAAAATTCAAACTTCATTTTTCCAACATCTCTTAAAAATACCAAACATAATTTCCATTCACATTTCACTATTCATGAACTTGCAGAATTTTACAGGGTGGGGCATGCATTACTAAAAATCATCTTATTTATTCTTTTTGCCCACAAAATATTTTAGCAACAATCTTCTTTATGTCTGTGGGTTATAAATAAACCTGTTGGTGTAAAATGTATAACATACAGAAGATGGTTCAAAGAAATAAAAGTAATTGGAAAGCAATTTAACAGGGAAATCACTACTGGTGTGAAACACAGTGGGTTTCACAGTAGGGCTTCATGTATATTATTTCCTTCATGCATCACAATAAATTCAAAGGACTTTAGAATGGACAAAAAAAATCTCCTGGATTCTGCAATAGTAAGTCATTTGCCAAGGTTACATTATTACCAAGTTCCAGAGAAAGGACTGAAACTGAGAATTGACTTCTCCAAAGACAAAGTGTTGGGCACAAGGCCATACTTTCTCCTGAGTAGATTTGTTAAATGCATGGTTCCACAGGTTAGTATGTGTTCATGGATAGTCACTCAGGATAATTCATGGTGTTGTTTTATATATCAGTGTCATATGTACTGTACAAAGATCACAAACATGACACCATGGGAAATTAGGTATGATAATAACTACTTCATCTGAGAAAAGCTTAGACATGGGATTTGTCCTGGGCCTGAGTAACTTGGTTGAACCTAATAAAATAGTATTTGAGTACAAATAGATATAGATATAGATAAACATAAACATATGAGAATAGGAAGATGTTTGTTTTTTGTATTATAGGCATTGCTAACTTTTAAACAATGTATCATGCTAATAGACAAGTTCGGAGATGAACGTTCAGAAGCAGGAGGAGGCTGAAGAAGGACTGTGAAAATTATCTGGGTTGAATCCTGCCCTTTCAACTCCTTCCAAGAACATCTAAGTCTCCTCTTAAACTCCAAGTAGAGCAATGAAGCTTGAGTCCTTTATGCGCCTAATCTTGACATGCTTAGATGACTTTAAGAGTCTAATTATTGAACCGTCAATGATTAGTTACATCATTAGTGTTCACATACATTATCTACTGAGTTGTAAATAGGTCACAGAGCCTCAAAACTACGAATCTTAAGTTAATAAGAACTGAGGACATAGTTGGCATTCAGAATATTTGGTTAATTTATGCATGAATCTATGACCACCTATAATTCTCCTTCTGTTCTTGAAGCCATTTCTTGAGTTATCTGTATTCAGTTATCAAAGCATAAATAACAATTACAAAATAATAGTAATTTCTAATATACATTAGTACTCACATAAGCAAATTAAGTAATTTAAGTATAACAATATAAACAGTATATTATTATTTCTAGTTGACACATAAAAATGGGCAGAGAAAATAAAATGATTATTCAGCCTTATATATCCATGAGGCATAAATGTGGAATTCTAATGTCAGCAAAATGACTCTTGAATTTCTGCACTTCTATCTGAGAATTTCCCAAATCTACCCTCTCTAATCCTGGCTCTAAAACTCTTTTTTTTCCCTCCATTTTTTATTAGATATTTTATTTATTTACCTTTCAAAACTTATCCCTTGTCCCAGTTTCTCTATACAAGCCTCCTATCCCCTCATCCTGCCTCTATGAGGGTGCTGCTCAGCCCACCCAGCCACTCATGCCTCCGCAGCTTAGGATTCTCCTATCCTGAGTCATCAAGCCTTCACAGTACCAAGAGGCCCCCCTCCCAGTGATGCCAGATAAGGCAATCCTCTTTTACATATCCAGCTGGAGCCGTGGGGGGTACCCTCTGTGTACTCTTTGGTTGGTGGCTTAATCCCTGGGAGCTTTGGGGGTTGGTTGATATTGTTGTTCTTCCTATGAGGTTGCAAACCTCTTTAGCTCCTACAGTCCTTGCCCTAACTTCCCCATTAGGTTCTCTGTGCTTGGTCCAATGTTTGGCTGTATACATCCACATCTGTATTGGTCCAGCTCTGGCAGAGCTTCTCAGGGGACAGCTGTACCAGGCTCCTGTCAGTAAAAACTTCTTGGCACCAGCAGTAGAGTCTGGGTGTGGTGTCAGTAGATGGGATGGATCCCTAGGTGGAGCAGTTTCTGGACGGTCTTTCCTTCAGTCCCTGCATTTCCTTTTGAGAGGAGGAAACCTGGAATGATATTTTTGAGTTAGGTGGGTGGCCCCATCCCTCAACTGGGGGCCATGACTATCCACTGGATATGGTACTACAGGTTCTCTCTCCCCTTTGTTGGGTATTTCAGCTAAAGTCCTCCCTGTTGGGTGCTGGAAAGCTTTTGGGTCCCTGGCATCTGGGACTTTCTAGTGGCTACCCCCCAGTTCCCCCTCCCATATTGCTACATACCTACTTTCAAATTCCTGACCCTCTGTAGTTCTCCCCCATCTCTTCCTATATCTGAACTGGTCTCCCTCTCCCGCCTCGCCCTCCCAGATCTCTCACTCCCTCCACTTTCCAGAGATTTTTCTCTTCCCCCTACTGACTAGTGCTGTAGCATTCAAACTTTCTATGAAGATCTGTTTCACTAAGAGGCCTGAGAGAGAAAATATAGACTTTTGAGATAGATTTTAATCTTTTGCATGGCCTGTTACAAATAAAGATATTTGTAAATTATATTTAGGGTACATCGGAAAGACTTCCTACATTACACATCTAGAATTTAAAGCTGACTGAGTCTTCCCAAATCTAGCATGCCTAGTAACAACAGGGAAACTTAAAACCACTAGATGGAAAGACTCCAAATTCACTAATCCAAAATGAGACTCATTTCTAAATCCCCACAGGTTTTCTTCCCCTTAGCAGCTGGCTGCCAGGAAGAGAGCAGAGTCACCCCAGTCCTGCACAAGATTTAATGGGGTAATTAAGAAGTATGCTGAGAATTTGGCCATAACTTGGTTTTGTTTTGCTCTGCAGATTTTGTGTTGGTAGAAACAGTATGGGCATCCATCATCTGTGTGCTTGGCAGTGCCAGTGACAGTCAGTTCTTGGAATGCAGTAAGGGACAATGATACCACTGAGCATGTAGCCAAGGTTTGGCAGCAATGTATGGAGGCTTTAGGGGCTTTGGCTAGGCTTCGTGTTTTGCCTCAGATATCTGTTAGAAGCAAGTGACAGGAGAAAGTGGTACAATGATTTTCTTCAATCTGCCTAGAGTTGAGCTAAATTTCTTTTCTCTTGTTTTGGCTTTTTCTCTGCACCCATAGACAGGCTTGCATTTGTAAGAAAAAATTCTCATGCTACTACTAATCTTATTGAAGAGAGATAGGGTATATTTAGAGCATACGAATATTATAAGCCAGGCAAATGTTGGCAGGGTATTTATAGTCCTTTTTCTATGAAAGATCTGCTCATTCCATTAACTAAAGATCTGTACACTCCTATGGTGAGCCACAACATGTGTCCCTTCCCAGATTTGTGAGTTTTTAGCATCATTCATCAGGATTTAATAGTCACGCTTACATGGTGTGTGTGTGTGTGTGTGTGTGTGTGTGTGTGTGTGTGTGCAGCTTGGTTTTGGCCAGGTGTATGCATCTGTACGGAAGCCAAGGAGGGATGTGGGGTTCTCCTTTACCTCTTGTCTTACTTGATCACTCTCAACCTTATCCATTAAGACTGGTCCTTTTACTGAAACTGGCTCACAGTGCAGCTGCATTGATTCTTTTGTATCTGTGACTCTCCCTATATAATTCATATCGTATCATATTTTACATACTTGACATATTTTATATTTGTGAACTCATGCATTGAGAGCTCTTTCACACAGCCTTAAGGACCGTCCTGCAGGTCTCAAGTGTTTACCATTTTGTTGAAACATTAGCCATGTGCTAGCCTCACTCATGGGGGCCCACACACTCCTTGCTCTGTTCCCAGAGGAAGAAGCATGTCCTACCATGGCCAAGCCAGACTCCGTGCCAGGATCTATAGGATAGAGCATCAGCTTTGAAGGGAGAGCTGAATGAACAAGAGACCAAAGAGAATCCACAGGATAACTACATATATGTCCACGTTCACAATGAATAATAGAAATGACACAAAATGCCATCATTCATAAAATCATGACATTCATAAAATGTTTAGATGAAATATATATAATCCTTTTATGGCAAAGTACAAAATATTATTGAAACAAATATAAGAATATTTTTAAAAAACTAAAAGGTAAGTTAACAAATTTGACTACAAATATTAAGATGTTGACTCTAACAGATGCTAAATGAATAAAATGTTATCTGACCATGTGAATGTAAGCACACTAAAAATTATATGAAAAATGATTGGAACTTTAAAAGGCCAAATAGTAACAGAGAACAAAGTTGATAATCTTACACTTACAACTAAACCATACTATAATTTATATATATATATATATATATATATATATGTATTTCCTTAATTTTAATGTATTTCTCATACTGTCAATTAAACTATATTTATAATTTCCAATATAATATTACAGTCATAATGGCATAAAATAAAGGAATAATGTCTGCAGTAAAGACAGCAGTACATAGTCAAAACAACTGAGAAATTTGCTAACATAGTCCAATTAAGAAATGACACTTTTCACAAAATGCTACTAGAGAAATTTGGTATTCATATAGAAGGGATTAAAATACCTAAGCCTGTATTTTGAATTAATATAAAATTTAACTCAAAGTTAATTATAGATCTTAATATAAAGCTATAAATCTTTTCATAATAATTTGAACAACCTTTCTTTTCTTAGGTTAAGTTCCTTAAATAAGAAACAAAAGCATAAAGATAAGAGAAAAGTGGATATATTATATGAATATATTGAAAAAGCAAGTCATAAGTAAGCAGAATTTATATAAAACATATGAATGAAATAGCAGGTATATAGCATGTACCTAAAGAATTCTCATAAAACAGTAGTTAGTGAAGTAAACTAGACAACACTATTCTAAATGGAACTTGAAGATTTTTCTCAAATTTTAAAATAAGTCATGGACTTAACAACATAAAATTTCTAGAACAAAATAAAGGCAGATATCTTCGCAACTTTAGGTATATAAATATTGCTAAGATCACGAAGGAATGGGGGGTATTGATATGCTATCAAGAAGTTTAACATCCCTTTCCCTTTGAAAAGTATCATGGTGCACACAGCTATAACCATTCTCATGTCTCAAAAGATTCCAAGCTCCAATGCTCAGGAGGACTGCACGCATGTTACCTTACAGATAAAAAGGAGACCTTGAAGATTGGAGATAGTCTACTCCTATGCTGAATCTCAAGAAGGCAGATTGTCTTTAATGATATGGTTGGCCCAATAGAGTCCCATGAATGCTTAGAAGATAAACAAAAAAATAGAAGGAAAAATTGGGGAGACTTGAAACCAAAAATTTAATATTGCTGGATATAATATGAAGAAGTCTATGTATTTAGGAAACACCTCGATAAACTTGGTAGCATAACTTCTAAAAGAAATCCAGCCCAGGGGAATCTTCACTGTTTCCTTGTGAGCCCAACCATGTTGGAGGTACCACCCTTAAGATGCTGAGAACTGAGAAATCAAATATAGCCATAGGAAAACATGATCGACAAAGAATGAATAATAAAACTTCACAATGATGAGCTGAAGTGATGGTTCATAAGGGAGAGTGCTTGATGATCTTGGACAGAGCTGGGGTTTTGCTCGCTCTACCCATACCAGGCAGTTCATTACTACTGGTAACTCCAGTTCTAGGAGACTGAACACTCTTTTCTGTCCGTCACTGACATACACATGGTGCAGATTCATAGAGTCAGCCACAAAAGCATATAAAACAAAAACGAACAAATCTTTTAACTTTAATAAAGAAATTTTAAATTAACATAAGAAAACATTCCATGTTTAAACTGTGCCCAAAAATTAAAAGCAGGAGAAAGTAGACAAATGCCCAATAAAACCAAGGAAAGATAAATACTCACTATTAATCTTTAGGATTCAAGTTTAAAACCACTGATGCGTTTTTAAACACCTAGTGGGATAATTTCAAGCCAAGATAGTTAGAAACCTTGTCCAGGTAGAACTCTGTCCATTGCAAGTCGAGGAGTAAGCAACCTGCTTTGTAAAATGATTTGTTGGTTTATCAGAGGTAAACATGCGGGTACCGTATCATTCTTGTAGCATCATTGAAGATTTATTCAAGACAATTGAAAGCATCTAAAGACTGATGCTTATGGCAAATATTTGTGAGAGTCAAAACCAGAACTCCTATTGGCACTTTAAAGTTAATATATATATATATATATATATATATGTTATTAAATATATACATAAGTTATATTAAAATATATATATATAAGTATATATATATATATATATATATATATATACACACACACATGTACATGTACATGGGTTATGGTATGTAATCCACATCCATAAGTGTTTGTCTAATTTAATTCATATATTTATAATCCATATATATACATGTATCTATATACATACATAATAGTCTGTCAGTATAATGGAATAATACTCAGAAATTAAAAGGAATTGCCTTCTAAAGCATACAATAGAAACATTTAAATCTAAAGAGTATAATAGTGAGTATAAGAAATCATACATAAAGCAACACATACTACAAGTACATGTATATACATTTATGTAAGATGTATTTAAGTCTGTAGTGACAGTAGTAGGTTAATGGTTGTCTCTGGATAGGATTGGGGTTGGGTGAATTCTAAATTGGCCTGAGTAATCTCATAAGAATATTTATTATCTTAACTGTGATGATGTTTTCATAGGTTTAGACATAGGTCACAACTTACCAAACTGTAGACTCTAAATATATGTGTAATTCATTTTACCTCAATTATGCCTCCATAAAGTAGTATAAACAATTACATGCCCCACAAAGCATGTCTGCCAGTCCCAGAGGCCTGGCTGTGGACCAGCTGCTGAAGCTCTCTCATGCTGGGATCTTCACTGAAGCAAGAGAAGTCTAAGATAACTAAGACTCTCTCTCTGAAAGTCTGAACTAAGTGTCTTAAGAGGGAGAAGAAGGAAGAAGGTTTCCTGCTTCCCTGACCTCCCACCCAAGGGGAATTTGGTCTCTGGAGGAGGAGTTCCCTGTAGCTAATGGAGAATCATCTAACTGGATCCCCCTTCCCCACCCTTATTCCCTTTAACACCCCCTGAACCCTTCCCAACCCCCACTCCCACCTCAGCCACATCAGGCTTTCCAAAG
The DNA here is from genome assembly GCA_019843855.1 of Hylomyscus alleni. NCBI lineage: Eukaryota > Metazoa > Chordata > Mammalia > Rodentia > Muridae > Hylomyscus > Hylomyscus alleni. The sequence goes on from JADRCC010577282.1 coordinate 9,312, forward strand.
TCAAAGGAGTTCTCAGTTTCTGGGGCTTTGAGAAGACTTCCTGTGGTGAATCCCTAATGTTCCCAGCCACTGTCGCTAAAACTCCCAATAGAATCCTTAAGTAGCTTATAGTATAAGTCCAAAGACTCCTTTGGTTTAAATATGAATCCCTAGTGGAAGACATTGTCTAGACAGAGTCACATGATGACTATATCACATTGGGGACAGGTAGAATATATATACAGTCTTTACAGTCCAGTCATTATCCTCCTCCCTGTCCCCACTCCCACAGTTCCCCATCCCATTCCCCCTCTCCCTGTTTCCAAGTGGATGTTCTCACAACTCCACACCTCACCCCAACTCACCAGCCCTCCACATTCCCTGGAGCCTCAAGTCTCTCAAAGGTTAGGCCTGTCTTTTCTCACTGAGGACAGACCAGGCAATCCTCTCCTGTGTACATGTCAGGAGCCTTGAACCAGCTAGTCAGGGGCATTGGAACAGCTAGTGTTTGCTGCCTACTTGGTGGCTCAGTGTCTGGGAGATCTCAAGGGTCCTCGTTAGTTGAGACTGCTGGCCTTCCTACGGCATCACCCAACCCCTCAGCTTCTTCTGTCCTTTCCCCAACTCAACCACAGTGGTCCTGAACTTCAGTCCAATGGTCGGGTGTAAGTGTCTACATCTGTCTCAGTCAGCTGCTTGTTGGGTCTCTCAGAGGACAGCCATGCTAGGCTCCTGTCATGCATGTTGTTCTGGGTCTGAGTTACCTCACTCAGGATGATGTTTTTCTAGTTCCATCCATTTACCTATAAAACTCATGATATCCTCATTCTTAATAGTTGAATAGTATTCCATTGTGTAAATGAACCACATTTTCTGTATCCATTCTTCAACTGTGAGACATCTGGGTTGTATCCAGCTTCTGGCTATCACCGATAAACCCAATATGAACATAGTTGAAAACGTACCTCTGTGGCATAGTGGAGCAATTTTTGGGTATATATCCAAAAGTGGTATAGCTAGGTCTATTTCCAATTTTCTAAGTAATTTCCAGAGCAGTTGTACTAGTTTGCAATCCCATCCACGAGCAATGGAGGGGTGTTCCTCTTTCTCCACATTCTCACCAATGTGTGCTTTCACCTGAGTTTTTGATCTTAGCCATTCTGATGGGTGTAAGGAGGAATCTCAGGGTCTTTTTGATTTGCATTTCTCTGATCACTAAGGACTTTGAACATTTCTTTAAGTGCTTCCCAGCCACTCAAAGTCACAAAAACTGCATGGTATTGGTGCAGAAACAGACAGGTTGATCAATGGAATAGAATTGAAGATCCATTTCCTCTGTTGTGAATTCTCTGTTTAGCTCTATATCCCATTATATTAGCCCTCTATTAGATGTGAGGTTAGTGAAGATTTTGTTCCCAATCTGTAGGTTGCCGATTTATGAATATTGATGCAAAATACTCAATAAAATTCTAGCAAACCAAATCTAAGAACACATCAAAACCATCATTCACCACCATCCAGTAGGCTTCACCCCAGGGATGCAAAGTTGCTTCAATATACAAAAACTTATCAACATAATACACTATATAAACAAACTCAAAGGAAAAAAAACCCACATGATCATTTCATTAGATGCTGAGAAAACATTTGGCAAAATCCAAAATCCAAACCCCGTCATGATAAAAGTCTTAGAAAGATCAGGCATTCAATGCCCATACCTGAATATAGTAAAAGCAATACAGCAAGCCAACAGCCAATATCAGATTAAGTGGAGAGAAACTTGAAGCAACCCCACTAGAATCAAGGACAAGACAAGGCTGTTCACTCTCTGCACATCTATTCAATATAGTACTTAAAGTTATAGCTATATCAATAAGAGAATAAAAGGAGATCAAGGAGATACAAATTTACAAAAAAGAAGTCAAGGTATCACTATTTGCAGATGATATGATAGTATACATAAGCGACACCAAAAATTCTCCTAGAGAACTTCTTCAGCTGATAAACAACTTTAGCAAAGTGGTTTGATATAAAATTAACTCAAACAAATCACTAGCCTTCCTTTATACAAATAATAAATGGGCTGAAAAAGAAAACAGGGAAATGACACCCTTCACAATAGTCAAGATAATATAAAATATCTTGAGGTAACTCTAACCAAACAAGTGAAAGATCTGTATGACAAGAACTTCAAGTCTCTGAAGAAAAAAAAAACGAAGAAAACCTCAGAAGATGGAGAGACCTCCCATGTACATGGAGTGGTAGGGTTAACATTGTAAAAATGGCCATTCTACCAAAAGCAATCTACAGATTCAACACAATCCCTATCAAAATTCCTACACAATTCTTCAAAGACATAAAAAAAAAAGCAAGTCTCAGTTTCATACAGAAAGACAAAAAAACCAGGATAGCGAAAACAATTCTTAACAATAAAAGAACTTCAAGACGGGCAGTGGTGGCGCACGCCTTTAATCCCAGCACTTGGGAGGAAGAGGCAAGCGGATTTCTGAGTTTGAGGCCAGCCTGGTCTACAGAGTGAATTCCAGGACAGCCAGGGCTATACAGAGAAACCCTGTCTCGAAAAAAAACAAAAAAACAAACAACAAAAACAATAAAAGAACTTCTGGTGGGTTGAATCACCATCCATGAATTCGTTCAAGCTGTATGATAGAGCAAAAGTCACAAAAACTGCATGGTATTGGTGCAGAAACAGACAGGTTGATCAATGGAATAGAATTGAAGATCCATTTAGATTTTAATGCCAAGTCTACTTAACTTTTTACATCTGTTTCCTGTCTGTGCTTTCCTGCATGGGGGCCCACTACGCCTAACCTGATTAGCTGGACAGATATCAGGGACCCTTCAAAGAAGAGAAGACTCTGCCTCATGACTGAGGCAGCCAAAGCACAGCTTCATAGACCATCCCTGCCCCCACACAGCCATGCGCAGTGGCCCTGCCCCTGCCCCACACAGTCATGCACATGGGCCCTGGCCCTGCCCCACACAGCCAAGTGCAGTGGCACTGACCCTGCCCTACACAGCCATGCACAGTGGGCCCTGTCCCTGCCCCACACAGCCATGTGCAGTGGCCCTGACCCTGCCCCACACAGCCATGCACATGGGCCCTGCTCCTGTCCCACACAGCCATGTGCAGTGGGCCCTGCCCCTGCCCCACACAGCCATGCGCAGTAGGCCCTGCCCCTGCCCCACACAGCCATGCACAGTGGCCCTGCCCCTGCCACACACAGCCATGCTCAGTGGCCCTGCCCCTGCCCCACACAGCCATGCTCAGTGGCCCTGCCCCTGCCCCACACAGCCATGCACAGTGGCCCTGCCCCTGCCCCACACAGCCATGCGCAGTGGTCCTGACTCTTCCAGGCCTCAGCTAACCAAACCAGTGCCTGGGTGAAGAACAAATAGGCATTTAGATCATCAAAATAGATTTTGTTTATGGGTAAAAATGTCACAATGAAGTCCTTTATTATGCATAATAAGCAAGTTAATCACAACACTTTAAAAAGCATATTACTACTAGATAAATGCTATAAAAACAGAAGTTAGTTTTTGTTATTAGCAGCTCCCTCAACAGATATTTCCAATAAAAGGTGTCATGTGACATCATTTTTGTTAGCCTGAGTCAATCTTCATTCTCCAGGAAGAACACTTCATTTTACATTAAGACATATCAATTAACTTCCTAGTACTTAATTTCCAGTTTTTCGTTCATTCATTGACTCATTAAGTGGTCAGTTGATTCAAAGTACAAGTCACCTCTGCATGATGGGTAAAAATTATGACTAACTATAAACCTACTGGAAGCCAAGACAACTCTTTTTTTCCCCGTTTCCTTAATAATATGTACTGTCGTTCCTGAATAATTATTCTACATCTGTGTCATACACATCATTCCCTTCTCTCACCATGCAAATTCACCCATGGCTACTAGATCCATAACTACCCTAGATAGAACTTGAACACAGACAGAACTCCTTCCCAACTATAATCCTTTCTCTCTGTTGGGCAGCAGCCTGTCTCAGTGATTTTAATATGCTGATGCAGAACTGTGTTTTAGCACTTTAGCAAACATGTTGACATTTGTTGCCTCCAGCAAATTTTGTAGAGAGTTACAATACTGCTGATAGGCAATTGCCCAGGCTGTTGGTGCATTCCCACAGTCTACTCTTGGGCACTCAGCCTTTAGGTTACAGAAATCAATTTTGTTTATCATCAGAAACTAATTTGCTAAATGCTCAGGAATCTGATCTATAATAAGAACTCTAATTCATTATCTTGTTTAAAAAAAAAAAAAGTGCCTTTTCCTCAACAGCCTCCTGAGCACAGTGCTCGTAGACATGTTTAACTCTACCCGGCTCCTAACTCACACTCTCCATGCCCATGTGGGCCCCATAAAATACCTGAATACTGGTCCTAAGGTTTCATGCTTTTTATTGCATATTATGCACTATTTCTAGCATGAGACTAGCTTGTGGGGCTAAGATAGCAAATATGACTAGTAAAGTGCCAACGAACATGGCTATGACATCGTTAGTGCTATACACAGTCTGTTTCAGGTGTCATAGAACTCTCCAGGTATAAAGAGCCAACTCTGAAAAGTTGAGGAATATTTTGAACAGACCAATGCCAAATTATAAAAGTCTAGACCATTCACGCTCAGTGTGTTTATATCAGGGGGAATGGCAAAGTCTATGTTATGGAAAGCATCTCCATGAGAACTGATATTAGAGGATTGTCTACCACCAACCAGGTGGAGTAAGGAAATGGTCAGATATGTTGCCTAGGAAAAAGCCTGAGATTCTGAATCTGGTACACCTCTTTGGAGTTACTGAAGAAAGTACGAGTCGATGTCTTGGCATGAATATGGTATCTTTGGAGAGAGTGGTAAAACCAGAGAATCAAGAAAAGCTTTTTTTTTTTTTTTTTTTTTTTTTTTTTTTTTGAGACAGGGTTTCTCTGTGTAGCCCTGGCTGTCCTGGAGCTCACTCTGTAGACCATGCTGGCCTCGAACTCAGAAATCCGCCTGCCTCTGCCTCCCAAGTGCTGGGATTAAAGGCGTGTGCCACCACGCCCGGCATCAAGAAAAGCTTTTTAAATAGTAAAACGGTAAGTACCGAAGGTGAAAACAAGCCCCAAAGAGAGCTGTATGACTCTAACCCTTAATACCATGAAGAAATTTCGCAAGGAAAGTGGAAATGGGGAGTTTATGTTCCTTGTATGTCCTTTTCATGTGTCGGCTGATGTTTGGAAAGTGTTCTAGAAACTTTGTGGCTGGATTGGGTCCCTCCACCAGAGCTCCATCCACCCAATGAACTTGGGTAAATCATTTTCAAGAGCTTCTGGGTATGAAATCTGATGCCAGAAGATGAAGGGTAGATGGAGCTCGGATGGCCGGACCATCGGTAGTGAGTTGGAAAGCTTATGTCTGAGGAAACCTTCTGTTTTGGCAGGAAGAAGCTGGATATTTTCTTCACAAGGCTCCCCCATGATGGATTGCCATTTGATTTTCCTCATGGCGAATATCTGCTTCTGTCAGCTTGTTTGTTTTTTCCATGTGGGAGGCAAAGAAGTCAACAGCTTCAGCTCCTCTGAGCACTCGCATTCTCCTGAGATTGATGTCACCCAAGTCATCGAACCCGGAAGTTCCTCAGCTTATTGGATAGGAAAGGTTTTCTACAGATGGCTAATTTTCATTTCCTGCGTGTTGAGTTTCTTAGGCTTCTTCTCAGAGAGTAATCTTAATTTCATGCTTAAAGAGTGTCTTGCTCTTACCCCATGAACATATGGTCCAAGAGGGAATACTTTTTCTGCTTGTTTTGAATTCATAAGAAATACTGCAGCTTGTGGAAGATGGAGTGCAGAACAGAGACAACATTCCAGAGTAGCTGCCTTACTTACAGGCACACTGGATGAAAATGGTCAAGCTTGCCAGCAAGCCATTCCACTCTGTGGATGTTAGTCTAGGCTGGGGATAAACCCTCTGTAGAGAAGCAGAAACAGTGAATGGTGAATAGTCATAGTCACATTTTTTTTATTTATAATTTAAACATTTATTTCTATCAGTACATTTTCTGCAGTCAGCTTAATATATCTAGTACAGTCTACAATACTTCCAAAAGTTATTTTGTAACTGAGGTTATTATATTATGAATAACATTTTCCGAGCTATCTACAAGTTAGATCATTTTCTTTTTTTATTAGATATTTTTTAATTTACATGTCATATGATATCTCCTTTCCCAGTTTCCCTTCCAAAAAAATAAAATAAAATAAAATAAAAAACAGAAAAACCCTGTTCCCTCCCCATTCCCCCTGCTCACCAACCCACCCTCTCCCACTTCCTGGTCCAAGCATTCCCCTACACTGGGGCATAGAACATTCACAGGACTGAGGGCCTCTCCTCCAATTGATGACTGACTAGGCCATCCTCTGCTACATATCTTGCTGGAGTCATTAGTCCCACCATGTGTACTCTTTGGTTGGTGGTTTAGTCCCTGGGAGCTCTGAGAATACTAGTTAGTTCATATTGTTGTTCATCCAAAGGGGCTGCAAACCCTTCAGCTCTTTGGGTCCTTTCTCTGGCTCCTTCATTGGGGATCCTATACTCAGTTAAATGGATGGCTGTGAGCCTCTACTTCTGTATTGGTTAGGTACTGTCACAGCCTCTCAGGAGACAGCTATATCTGGCTCCTGTCAGCCAGCACTTGCTGGTATCCACAATAGTGTCTGGATTTGATGATTGAATATGGGAAGGATTCCCAGGTGGAGCAGTCTCTGGATTGTCCTTCCTCCAGTCTCTGCTCCATAGTTTGTCTCTGCAACTCCTTCCATGGGTATTTTGTTCTCCCTTTTAAGAAGGAGCAAAGTATCCATACTTTGGTCTTCCTTCTTCTTGAGTTTCTTGTGGTTTGTGGATTGAACTTTGTGTATTCTGATCTTCTAGGATAATATCCACATCCTTAGTCATTGGGGAAATGCAAATCCAAACAACCCTGAGATTCCACCTCACACCAGTCAGAATGGCTAGGATAAAAAATTCAGGTGACAGCAGATGCTGGAGAGGTTGTGGAGAAAGAGGAACACTCCTCCATTGCTGGTGGGATTGCATGCTAGTACAACCACTCTGGAAATCAGTTTGGCTGTTCCTCAGGAAATTGGACATAGTATTACAAAACAACCCAGCTATACCACTCCTGGGCATATACTCAGAAGATGCTCCAACATGTAATAAGGACACAAGCTCCACTATGTTCCTAGCAGCCTTATTTATAATAGCCAGAAACTGGAAACAACCCAAATGTCCCTCAACAGAGGAATGGATACAGAAAATGTGGTACATCTACACAGTGGAGTACTATTCAACTATTAAAAACAATGAATTTATGAAATTCTTAGGGAAATGGACGGATCTGGAGAATATCATCCTGAGTGAGGTAACCCAATCACAAAAGAACACAGTCACATCTTTTAAAGGCTCTGATCATTCCAAGTACAAGAGGGAGGACCTAGAAGGAAGAAAGAATAGAGTGCAGCAAACCCTGAACATCTAAGAGAGAAGGCCATGGAATCCCCTAGTAACTCCTGAGGTTCCAGCTGTGCCTCATAGGAACTGTGGGTAGCTTTGTAACTGTGAAGTTATAGGTTTTAAAATTATACTTCATTATAACAGAAATGCATGCTCATTAATATGTACATGTACCAAAACCACTGTCTCCTTATGATTGTAACTTTTAACTGATATTTAAGAAACATTTGCTTGGTATCAGGCACATGATACCAGAGTTGGGGCCTTGTCTCCACTGTCCTCAAATAGCTCTGAATTAACACAGGAAAAAGAAAATCTTAGTACTAAATGAGGATTCTCTGGAAAAGGGTGTGGTCACTTCGAACCACTAAGTAAAGTCACACATCAAGGCTGAGACATCTCTGAAGCAACATGAATTTCTGTCAGCAATTTGATGTCAGGTAGGATATGAATATCTGCTCCCAAGGTCCTTATACCTGAGCCATGTTTATAGTTATTACTCATTGTTTCAGATGGTGTGTAGAGGTATTTTAGCCTATTTGACAGTCTTAAAGACAGAAATTCTATGGGAACATGGCACCACAGTGTAAATACTAATCCTTTGTTTTGTCCAATGGATGATCTTGTGTTGGCTTGGCTAACCCATACAGCAAACTGTCTTTCTTTTTTCAAGATAAGGTTTCTCTGTATAGCCTTGGCTGTCCTGGAACTCACTCTGTAGACCAGGTTGGCCTCAAACTCAAAATCTACCTGCCTTTGCCTCCTAAATGCTGGGATAAAAGGCATGTGCTGCTACTACTTGGCAACATATTTTTTTTTCTTAAGAGCTCTGAATCAGGTAACACCATTTTAATTTCACTAATGGGGGTAACCTCATTTGCATTTTAAAAATAACAGCGCAGTGTGATGCAAGATTGCTTTCACATAACCACAAAGAACTTACTACAATTATTAATATTTTGAGATGAAAGGAAGACAAGGTCTGGTGACCTTAGATTACTTGCCAAGGTCACTAGATGGAGGTTCCAGATAATATCAGTTATTTTTTTTTTTCAAGACAGGGTTTCTCTGTGTATCTCTGGCTGTCCTGGAACTCACTTTGTAGACCAGACTGGCTTCAAATTCAGAAATCTGCCTGCCTCTCTCTCCCAAGTGCTGGGTGTGTGCCACCACCGCCCGGCTTTTATTTATTTGTTTGTTTGTTTGTTTATATATTTTGATAATACCAGTTCTAATTCCAAGATCTCCACTAGGATACCATGCAAGCGTAAGTAGATGATTTATTATCCAAAGGACACCATACCATTGTTGATAGCAATATAGGGGACAGCATTTTCTTTGCTTCCTTCGAAGTACCCAGTCTTTGTAAAGTGCAATGGCAAAGAGTAAAATGAAAATAATGTTTGAATGAATGGACAGAGGTTCTCATCTATAAAACATCAGGTATACAGCTCCACACATCTTCATATGCAGAACAATGTGGTATGCATATGTGCATATGAAAAAGAATATTTGTGCAGAGAGATGTGCGTATAGAGATTAAAACAAAGAGAAGGAAAGGAAAAGGAAGGAAGGAAAGAAGGAAAGCTATTGGACTGTGTCGGGGCCCTCTTGACCAGCAAGAAAGGACACGACCACGGGTCTTCCTTAAGCAGTTTATTCAGGTCCTTTTATACATGCTTACTTCTTCTAGCTAGCTAGCTTCTTGATGTTACAAGCTTATTCTGGCTAGCCCCTTGATGTTACATGCTAGCTCCTCTCTACTTCTCTGATGGTGTCTGGTGGTTCTCTGTGGTTCTCTGGTGGTGGTCTCTGGTGGTGGTCGTGGTCTGATGGTGGTTCTCTGGTGATGGTTCTCTCTGGTGGTTCTCTCTATGGTGGTGGTCCTGGGATATGCCCACGGACCTAAATACCTTGTGCCCACCAACCCCTGCAGGCCACGTGGGAATAGCAGATAGGTCACACAATGCGGAAGCGGCCAGAGACAGCAAGTGTAGCCAATTCAGGACTTATCTCAAGAGAGCGCTCACTTTCGGGATAGTGGAAGGCGGGAACCAGCTGGTACACCGCAGCTCTCTACAGGACTGAAAGTCACAGCTGGGAATGGGAAGGCAACTATAGATTATCAGCACTGACTGGAGAGTGTTATGTCCTTGCTTTCTGTAGTCTAGATTTTTGGGAAGTTTCAGTTATCAAGAAAGACTCATACCCCTCCTACCAGGCAAGGGCTCCACAGAGCCATTTGTGCAGTGATGAAAATACAAAATTAAATAATGAAGAAGTACTCCAGCTGTGGGGGAAAAAAGCAGGGCAGCCTTTTAAAGTATTCACTTAATTTTGGCTGTAGGAAAAAAGGAGCAAAAATATATGAGCCTTCCATTCACACACCAGATGTTCCCATGAACAATCACTTTCAAGAAAGCTCTGCTTGTACGGAAGATAATTATTGTTGAGTTTGGAGTCTTAATAGTCATGGAATCACATTCCCACAGGAGGGAAAGCTATCTCTTGCTGTGACAAGACATTTAGTCTCAAGGGACCCCTCTGTGTTGGACATCTTACGAACCATGAGAATCCCCCTGCTCCAGCTACCCTATGTTCCAGGAGCCCTTTACTGTGGCTCACTACATAGGGAATATGACACTCATCTGCTCCTATTAATGAGCTGGATCCTCTGTTCCTTCTGGTATCATACTTAAAATGAACTAGGTGGCTGATATGTCTTACAGCAATAGGCACTTTGAAACACAGAATGTGGTTGTAATCTTTGTTTTGTGATCTGACCACAAAGGAAGAGAGTCTTAGGTCAGATTTCCTAGGAGCAGAAACCAAGACAAGGATCTGTAGCACATGGTGCATTTATTATAAGACTGCTCTAGGGGTCAGAATGAAAGCAGAGGGAAGATGGAGAAAGAGTTGAGTCAGGATGTCATCTAAAGTCTGCTTTTGGACACTCTGGAGCCTAGGCCACTCCACAGTCTTGTCCCATGGTGGGTGGGGATGTTACTTTTGAAGAGATGGAAACTCTCACAGCCCGAGCTGCGAGACATTAGCAGCCAACCCTCATAAATGCTAGTATTGAGCACATGGCAGCAGACAGAAGTGCAAACACAGTGCAGGGAGAGGCAGGAAATTGCCTTCCCTCTCAGCTCTTTGTGATAGCTCTAAGCCGGTATATTAAATTCACTACAGAATACGGCATCTCATTTGATACATATAATGAGTTGGTAAGATAGGCCAGGTGGATGTGAACTCTCTTCAGAACTGACTCCTGTTTTGAAGAGTTGGGAAGGTTTCCTGAGAGACTGAATTACTAGATAAAGAGAGCCAGATTGTGTGAGAAGATAGGAAGCAGAGCTGAGGGCATTTTGACTTTGAGATCTACATGTTTGGGGCTTTATCTTTCTGTGTCTTACCTAGTAAGGGTGTGCAGGTGATAGAAAGACTATGGTCAGGACAGAAAGCATAAGCCAGTCAAGCAAAGCAGGGTAAAAGAAAGCTGAGCTCACTACAGTAGGCTATTAGGAAAATGACATAAGGGATGAGCCCACTTCTATTTGAGTTAGGATTTGAATGGATAAAGGTGGAATGTGAAGGATATCTTCTATGCTAAAGCAAGGGTGTCACAAAGCTGGTGGGACTATCTATCCAATATCTGATTGGATTTACAGTCCACTCCATGAGATAGAACCCATGCCCAACACTCTGTGGGTGGGCAAGAACCTGATACTTGAGAGGCCAGGGACCTAGGAGAAAACCAAATACTACTGTTCTGCTAAAGGACTGTAAAGCATCGGAATGACTCCTGATGGCATTCTGCTAAATTCATAGATCAGTGTCTTGTCATCATCAGGGGAGTTTCCTCATGAAACAGATGGAAACAAATACAAAACCTTAAAACCAGGCAATGTGCATGGAGTGGAAACCCTGGAACACTCAGCCTTAAAATGGGATGTCTCCATCAAGTCTTTTCTCTCACAGCTAAGAAACCATGTAGAAGAGAAGCCAGAATGCTTATAAAAGCCAGAGGGCATGGAAGGCACCAAGAAAATGAAGCAAAGTCTTCTAAACACAGCAGGACCTACACCCATATATATTAACAGAGACTGTGGTAGCACACACAGGCACTGCCCAGGACCTGTACAGTACAGGGGTCCCAGCACAGAGAATAGAAGTGGACACAGCCTACATCCCTAAGGGTGAAGCTATCTCCAGTTGACAAACTGTTCACAAATGAAAAATTAGTTTTCTTCAGTGGGGTATAGCTGGGTTTTCAGACCACTCATAAGGCCATGCCCTACACCCAACAGAAGATGGCCAAAAAGAACCCAATGGCATTTTTGGAAGTTATTTGTCTCGTAATGATTTGCCAAGGCATTATTTTTTCCTTACAAATCCTTTGTGTCTATGCTGTTTTTTTGTTTTGTGTTTTGGTAAATTTCTGTGTGTGGACATGTATGATATGTGTTTTGTCCTATTCTGGCTTGTTGTTTCTTATTTTATCTAATTTTACTTATTATTATGTTTTTCAGATGCCTGTTTGTATTATAATGAGAGTGACAAAGAAAGAGTACAGATTTGGATGGGTCCGGAAGTGGGGATGTTCTGGGAGTTTCTGAGGGAGGGAAAACCATAATCACAACGTATGGTATATAAGAATGTATTTTTAACAAACACATAAAATAAGGAAATTAAGAAATAAAAAGAAAGATGTAACAGTTTTCCAGGCTAGTATAGTGAAGTCAAGAAAGACCTAGGGCACATCTAGAGCATAACATATATTGTCCATTTTAGGCAGGGCTAAACTTGTATGAGCAAAGGCAAGCTGTGTGTACAGTGGGACAAAAGTTCTTGCCCCCTTCAGTGTGTCTCTCTTCACTCAGTTCCATGTTCTTTTCTGCTACTGGCTCTACATCTTCTTCTATATTACAAATCAATTTTGGATCATTTGAAAGTCTCATTCCGACTTAGAAAAGGAGAAGTACAGCCCTTGAATCTCAACATATGTTTTCTATGAAACAACAGAATGGTTTTAGAGAATTACATCGACTTACAAGAGATTAGGTTATTAAAAAATACTCCAATTTTATTTCAGACATTATGCCAACTATCAACAGGGTTCCCAGTAATTCAAAGAGAAAGACAAGGAAATAAATGAGCACCAATTTCTTTATAAGATGAGACCACAACCCCTAACACAAGATGGTTTGAGAAGTCTGAATGATGTATCTTTCCCAGTTTAGAAATATGTGACACCTCTTTCCCCAACATCCAAATCTATAAATTACAAGACAAATCACAGAGGCTAATGATGCTATTTAATAAAAACACAGAATACTGTCTTTGAAGGAAAACTCTTCCTTTTTCAATAGGATAACCATATCATTGCAGTACAACAGCCACTATAACCAGAAGAAAAAAAAAGTATGCCAGCTGTGTCTTATGCCTGACAAATACAGAGGTGGATGCTCACAGCCAACCATTGTACTGAGCCCAGGGTCCCCAATGGAGGAGTTAGAGAAAATACCCAAGGAGCTGAAAGGTTTGTAGCTCCATAGGAGAAATAACAATATGAACTAACTAGTACCTCCAGAACTCCCAGGGACTAAACCACCAACAAAAGAGAACACATAGGTCTCATGGCTCCAGCTGCATATGTAGTAGAGGATGGCCTTGGGAAGAGAGTGCCTTGGTCCCGTGAAGGTTCTATGCCCCAGTGTAGGGGAATGCCAGGGCCAGGAATAGGGAGTGGGTGGGTTGGTGAGCAGGGCAAGGGGAAGGAAATGGGGGGGGGGACCAGGAAAGGGAACAACATTTGAAATGTAAATAAAGAAAATATCTAATATAAATAAATAAATAAATAAAGAAAGAAAGAATCTGAGACGTCAGACTAACCTGAGAACGGAGAAATCAGACCTCTCTTTTCTCCTTCATTTGGAAATGGGGATAGAAATATAGGTGAGAATTTTCTTATCTCTAAAAATAATAATAGTCCAATGGTAGTTCTTGTTAGCTTTGTCTACTTGACACAACCTAGAGTCATCTGAGAAGAGGAGACTCAACTAAGAAATTGCTTAGATCAGATTAGCATGTAGGCATGTCTGCAGGGGATCGCTTCCATTGTTAATTGATACAGAAGGGCTCAGATCACTGTAGGCAAAAACACTGAGCAATTGGTTCTATATTAAACACATACACACACACACACCCCCCAAATCAAAACAAAAAGAATTTTTTTTCAATGTGAACCTAGGAGAAAGTCATGGAGAAGCATTCTCCTATAGCTTCAGATTTCTGCTTTGTGCCCTGCCCTAACTCTCCACAGTGGTGGAAAATGATCTGGAGATTAAGCTATGACCAAAGGTGCAGTCATCCAGAGCTGGTGACCGTAACCGCTCCTTATTTGGTAAGAGAAGCTATGCAGATACTGTAACCAAGATCTTGAGATAGGCACATTGCTGGGTTACTGCAGAGACCCTGAGCCCAATGTGGTATGTCATCATGGGAAAGGAAAAGAGCTCACAACAAAGATAAATGAAGGATGTAAAGACAAGAAAGATACTGTTATAATGGAATGCCAAGAATTACCAGAAACAACCAGGATCTAATCGAGATAAACAGAATGAATTCTGCCTCAGTCCTCTAGGTTCTCCAACAGATTGGGTATCCGAGCCGTGAAGGACAAGGCCATCCACCAACATTCTAATCTGATATATATGTTAGTAGTTTCCATTGTTCCTAGGGCCAGAGTCCCCACACAGAAGTTTCCACCCTGTGCCTATTAGTCAGTATCCATCTGTGCTCAAAAGCAACCTATTAAACCCAGCTAAAAGCATCTTAAAGCCCCAGGGAATGGGCCCACATAACAAAATTGCTCTTCATTCTATAAAGCTCTTTTTATTAAGCAATATAGCAGGTATTTTCAGTCTTCTCTGAATCAAAATGAAGAGACAAACCTGTTAGTGTATCTTCACAGAGAAAGAATTTTTAAAAATGAAAAGAAAGAAATCAAATGTAAAATGTTATTGGTACATATACCTAGGGACAAGCTGGGACTTTGAGACCCCATGAATCTTAGCTGTTACCCTACAAAATGTAATTCAATCTTTTTAACTTTGTGATATATATTCATGTCAGTGGGTATAAGATAGGGAAAATACTTTAGTGAAAAATGAAACTTCTGGGGAATAAGTTGGAGAATGTTGTGTAATATACAAATATGTCTTCCCTTTCTGTCAGAGATATTCTGAACCCTGTTGGGTTTTAATGCCTGTCACTGACATTTACTTCTACAAAAGAACAATTTGAAAGGAGGAAAGAAAAGAAATAGTGATGCTGGAGAAGAAGAACAAATGGAAGGGGAGGGGAAGAGAACAGTAATAGAAGGTGCTGGTGGTGCTGGTGATGGTGGTGGTGATGGTGGTGGTGGTGGTGGTACTGGTAGTGGTGGTGGTAGTGGTGGTGGTAGTGGTGGTGGTGGTGAAGGTGGAGGTGGTGGAGGTGGTGGTGGTGGTGGTGGTGGTGGTGGTGATGGTGGTGGTGATGGTGGTGGTGATGGTGGTGGAGGTGGAGGTGGATGTGGTAGTAGTGATGGTGGTGGTGGTGATGGTGGTGGTAGAGGTAGTAGTGGAGGAGGTGGAGGTGGTGATAGTGATTGTGGTGGTGGTGGTAGTGATGGAGGTGGTAGACCTGGTGGTGGGGTGGTGGTGGTGGTGGTGGTGGTGATGGTGGTGGTGGTGGTGGTGGTGGTGGTGGTGGAGGTGGTAATAGTGGTGATGATGGTGATGGTAGTGATGATGGTGGGGGGGTTGGAGGTGGAGGTGGTTGGGGTTATTCCATTTGTAGTAATTAAAAGATCATAAAAGGCACAAGGAGTTGATGCATTGATTGAGAATAGCAATGCTAATCCACTGGTGGAAAAGGAAGACCTTGCTTAGCCTCTGCATTTGTTATAGAGAAAGGAAGACATTCTGTTGGCAAAGTCTGCTTGCTGCCTTTAGCTATTTAGATTCATCTGCAAAAGCCCAAAATCACATCATGGGCCTGGCCTCACATCGCCCTACCCTGATTCTACCTCTATAAAATTAGTGGGGTGGAGAGGTTTGCATGAAGTCTGACAACAGAGAAGACAGCTCCGTAGAAAGTAGTTGCATGGTATGTCAATAACCACTAAAATGGAAACCTGTTCCGGGATCAGACCCCTTCCCAAAGCTATTGAGATTTCTTTGAGTCCTCATGATACCCCAGGGTCCTGGGAGAGAGTTGCATATCTATCTGTAGCTGTAGCCCAATACCAGAGTCAGGTAGGTGCCGAATCTCAGGGAGGAAATGCATTAGGAAGTTTCTTGTCTGTTTAGAGTGTTTCTCAACACCAGTGATGTTTTCCTCACGCTACATCCTTCACCTCAGAGTTCATGAAGAATCCCTTGTCATGTGTGATAACCACTTAAAACCTTAATTGGTGGTGTTCTGTTCCAACATTTGTTAACAATGGCAAATTACTTATGGATGAGATGTTGCCAACAAAACTGCTAAACAAAAACTTTCTCCGCTTTTGTGAAAGGAATAAGATAAAACAATGGCAGAGAGGAATGTAAGAGCCACTTCCTTTGCCAACAATTTGCATTGTGATTTCCTGTATCTTTAAGACTCATTGTGAAGGACCTAAGTAATTATAGTTTCTTTTTTCTATTTGTATGGTCCAATAAACTATCTATTTTTTGGCAGATTTTATGCTACCACAAGCTATATTTAAAACCACAGTCCATCTTTGACCTATGGATATACCTTTCTTCCAAACTGTGGTTAGTAATTATTTGCAGAATAATTTCATTCTTTTTCTTTTCAAGCTTATTAAAAAAAAATAGGGCAGTATATGGGAATCCATTAGACTTGAAAAACATTATATACATTAATGTGACTTTCTTTTTCTGTTTTCTTCCTAATTATGAAACCAGTATATACTGATTTTAAAAGCATGAAGCAACATGGAAAATATAAACTCCATGATTGCAAAATAGGTCAATATTGTAAAAAAATATAGAGTAATTCTAAATTTTATTTCATATATTATCTTTCCCAACATTTTCTCAGCATTCTCCCCATGTTATTCTCATGAAATCTTTTTTTTTTGGGGGGGGAAGGCTTTATTGTATTAAACAGAGAGAGAGAAGGTAGAAAAATAGAGGCTGGCCAGTCACGGCCATGTGGAGAGGGGGAAGAAAGAAGTGGGAGAAGGAGGACGAGAGGTGAGAGTAAGAGACAAGAGAGAGAGCAAGAGTTTAAGAGGTCCCATGCAATCTTTAGTTCTAACATGCCCCCAAATTCAGAACCTCCATCCTCTTGCCAAGGGAAAGGGATATTATATACATGGCAGGGGGGGGATGAATAAAAGCATCAATTTTTTAATCCATATGTGAATGTAATAATCATCTTTGAGAATTCTCCCTTGGCTTTTACTACTACCATTCCTCAAAGAAAAAGATTAGAGTTTTCTCTCTCCTCCCTGTTACATTTTTCTATATTATCAAAGCACATTGTTCCCTGAGACAGTTGATGTGCAATTAAAGACTGGTTACTTATTAGGACACTTTTTAATTTAAGTTCCATGAGACCAGCAATGTGTTCTATTGTATTTGTATCTGGAATTCCTACCATAGCACAATGACAGATATTTAATTCTTTTAGTCTCAATGAATGTTCAATAGTAATTACAATGTCTGTCAAGGGGCTCTTTAGTGGGCAACCAGCTTCCAGCATCAATTCTGCATTCATAACTCTACTTGCTTATTTTCTTTGATGGTACAAAGGAAGAGGACACAGGTTCCTCTGCTTCAGATAATCCAACATATAGTCAACCCCACTGTTTTTACCTCTGCTCCTAAAGGAAGCACCTGATCAATGTTGAATTTGCTGGCATGGGGCTGTAAGAAAGCATTTGCTGGCTCAAACAACCAATATTGATTTTAGTAATTTTCTCTAAGTTAAGATCCAGATGGTTGTCTTCGCATGGCTTCCACTTGGCACTCAGATCCTGGTTTCTTCTTCTTTGAAAATGTTTATGGCATCTTTATTAATTTATTTATGTTTGTCAATGTGGTGTGTGTATGCATGTGTGCATGCACACACCCACACATATGTGTGTATATGTAGTGTGTTATGTATGTGTGTACATGAGCTCCATGGCACACGTGTGATGGTGGTTAAAGCACAATTTATAGGAGTTTGGTTTTCTCCTTCTGCTATGTAGGTCCTTGGAATTGAACTCGGGTCTTCAGTCTTGGTGACATGTACCTTTACTCATTGAGCCACCTCAGTAGCTTCCACCTTCTTAAAAATACACCATCAATATCAGTGTCAATTCATTTAAACTTAGTCACCATTTAAAACCCAATCCTCGACCATACTCGTATTCAGACATGCCAGGGAGTGAGAGGTTCAATGCCTCAACTTTGGAAAACATACTCAGCTCATAACTCTGGCTAGGTTGCTGTAAAGACTTGTGACCTAACCACCACCAGTTTGGGAACTCATCTAGAAGTTTATATCATTAGCCACCCAAAATCAGAATACATGATTGGAACCCCCTCATCCTGGAGGCAGTTTCTGATGAGATGTTATGAGGAAAATAGTTCTGATCTTCTCTCCCAGCTCCCATTCCTGCATGCCTGCTTTAATGCAAGCCTCTTTTAAGGCTTCATTCTACAAACATGATTTAATGCCATGATCTCCTGATATCTTTCTGATAATGTCCTTCGTGCTTGAATTAGTCAAGGGAGATGTCTATTTTCCACAACCAAGGATAGAAACAGATACAATATTTTAAACATCTTTTTTTTTTAAAAAAAAAATCCCTGGAGCTCTGCTCACTGATCCTGGTAGGGACTCATAACTCTAGAAAGAGGCCCCGGAATACTTCAAAGCAGAAAGTCAATTCCTACAAACCGTTTGGAGGATAAGAATTAGATGATCATTCATTGACTATGATCTGAAAGGATAAAAATAATTCAAGTGTACATTGAAGGAATACAAACAGAATTCCTGTCTGGACAAACACTCTATGAATTCTAAATTAAGCTGATTTTGCATGCCATTTCCTTGCATATTCTGATTTCTATCGTTATTTTTTTCCTCAGAGAAGCTATTGCTAGTGGTCCATTCACCTTCAATGGTGTCCCAGTTAAATAATATGTTTTTAAAATGTGCCTTGATCATCAATATATCCCTCCTCCAAGCCCACAAAAAGAGCAAGCATGAGTAGTTACATGTGTATGCATAATTACTCCTCTTTATTCTGTAGAGTCTAGGAGATTTTTGAAAGGATAGCATTTCCCTGTGGATAGATCCTATATGGAAAGGAGATGAGAGATTGGAGTCCTGCCATGTTTCTGTTATCATTGATGGGAATGATGGCTGCCTATTTAAGAAAGATACATTTCATTGGAAGGTGTGAAACCCACCTGTTGGTAGAAACTCTGCCAATAGCGAAGTTCCACTGGGCTCAGTTCTTTACCTTCCTATCTGTCCTCCCTGTGCTTACTGCCTAGATGAGTCTCCCAACCTGATCAGTAGTCAAGCAACATACTGCTAATTAGGATGCACAAGGCATAGCAGAGCATGATGAGCTCATGATGAGCACACAGTGCCTCCAGTTGCCTTGTTACCATTATAAATAGATTAGAAATCTGGGGAGCATCTGCATTTTCCCCTCACAGAGAAGAATCTGAAATTGACATGTTGAAATGGGAATGTGTCAAGTAGAGCTTTCTAATTGACACAGATTAACTTGATTTCTCAGAACCCCTCCTTTGAAAAGTTCCAGCTGCTGATAGAAAAAAAAAAAAAACCAACAATCTTCTAATTGAACCATACCACTTTGGAAGGATAGGATGGGAACATTGTTCTGGCACTCCAAGAAACAGCTGCATTGTTCATGGAGACAACGATGTGCTTCCAGGTAGTTCTATCCAGAAACCAAAGGAGACAAATTGGGACAAGGAATTTTGCTTTTTCTTTGTTACCATGGCTGCTTTTTCTCCTCTCACTCACTACAGTTCAGTAGCTGTCCTCACCAGCCAGTTCCTGGTCACTGCAGCCACATTCATTTGTAGGTGATATGATGACCGATATACCAACCACATCTTATATCTTGGGAGAGGTCCAACATGAGAAGAATCAGGTCTTTTTCATGGGACATGGGACATGGCACACTTTGGACACAGGCGACACGGCTTCCGAAGTCTCTTTCCCAAGCTTTGCAGGAAGCAAGTCATTAAGGGTCCCAAATTATGTGTTTAATCTCTTATTAGCTACAAATATCACCACTTCCCAGAGACTGGGGAGCAATGACAGATGCGTATATGACTACCATTATCTATTTCTCTGTTTCTTCATGGCATTTTCAAAACATTTTTTCATTTTCTGTGCACAGCCTGAATCAAGTCCTCCCAGGCAATGGCTAAATGAACACAGGTCCTCTATAATCACTTGATCTGGGTTCCAGGCTCTAAAAATGGTGCATTCTCACATGTTATTATTTTATCGTACCTTTTCTCAAAATTTGTGAAGAAAAACATATAGCAGTGACCATTAGTGGGGCTTTGAGAGACTCCAGCACTTGAGGCTGTGTTTAGTGTCTCAGAGCATTGCATGAGAAGGAAGTTACAAGACACAAGTTTTATTAAAAATGCCTGAGTCTAAGCAAATATCAAGCTGGTTTTGTCCCATTGGTATGACTGTCTCTGATGCACCTATAAGGTAAGAGTGAGCATATTTCAAAATCCGGGAGCCTTTGAGTTGTTTTTTTTTTTTTTTTTTTTTCTTCTGTGCATTTCTGCTATCCTTGAGAAGGGAAGCCCATCTCCAGCCCCTCCCATGTAGCATAAGCAAAGTAAAATCAATTATATTAGGGGAGAAAGCAATCAAAGAAAGTGACTTTGGGGATGAATGGGTGACCACATATCTTAAAATTCTGTTTGAGAGACATCTCGTAATGTTTCTTTAGAGAACTCTGATGGTCCTCCTTGTGGTACAGTCAAACTGAGAAGCTAGTTGGATAATTTTTGAACTGTTATGGACTAGAAGCCAGGGCAATAGGAGCAGTTTTTCAGAACAAGTTCATTACTTATATGTGCTTATCCACATGGCATCATTTAACCTAAGTACCAAGCCTATGAAAGAAACGCCTTTATCTTCAACTGAAAAAGAGGAAAACTGGACCATGTCTGTCAATTTTGCTCCAGAGTGACTCAGATAATTGGAAGGTTGTAGCTCTAAATTCTACAGAGACATTTGGTTTCTGTGAGAACCGAAATTTGACCCTGGGGTTTTATTTTCTTCTTCTTCTGATGTGGTGGTGGTGGAGGTTGTAGTTGTGGTTCTTATTGCTGTTACTTGGGTTGTTTTGTTTTGTTTGTTGTTGTTGTTTTTGTATCCAACACTCCATTGCCTTTATAAAATGACCTTTGTCATATTCATTATTCATGGATCAAAATCACAGTGAGTTTTCAAAAACACCCTGCTTCTCCAACAAAAATGGTAGGTAAGGGAAGTTAAAGGGCTTTCATGATATAATAGATATTTAGGGAGTCATAGTTGGGCACCTTGGCAGTGCTGTGAAAGCAAACAAAAACACTTGGCAGGATCTGATCCGTGTCAGGATGTGCCATGCCTATTCTGTGTGTTTTCTCTCTCGTCCTTTCCCCTAATAAATAGGGTCAACCTCTTTAATAGGTGAGTAGCAAGCACAGGAGACTTGAGGCAGCTTGTTGAGCAGCTTTACTTAAGTTTAGAGTGGAGAAGCAATGACATCTGGCCACGGATTGCCAAGCAACCGTGTTTACAAGGCAACAGAATAGGGGTGCTAGGAGCTGCTACATGAGGAACACGCAGAGGGACTTATGTTCTAATTCATCTGAACACTGTAAATAGGGAAGCCATGCTGACATACAACCAGGCTGTCTGTTGTCTGCAGTAGTGAAAATGTAGTTTTATAATTTTAAGAAGATGAGGGAATGGTTCTGACTTTGCAGTTTTATAAGAGACATGGACTTTAGGTCTACTATGACATTATATGGAAGAACAGGAGAGCCACATTCCTCATTGAATCCCAGTTTGTCCCTTACAGTGCTGGTTCTTCTAGCATGTCCTTATTGATGAGCTTAAAACACTTAGGAAACTGGGAATGGGCCCTTCACATGTCTGAAGATCCATAACTAGGCCATGAAGTGGGGTGTGTGTATATTTGTATGTATATATGTATCTATATGTATATCATATATATGGAACTTATGGTTTAAAATAAGCTGCTAATGATCAGAAATCTCTTAACTTGTGCCTCTCAAAGTTCTTTGTATGGAATAACCCACTGGTAATACTAATTTGCAATGGTTTTACCTCAGATAATACAATTGGGCAACTTTCGATATTTTTTTTGCCCAAGAAGAAAAGGACAATGTGGAAGCTGTTCTCATGTCTGTAGATTAACATGTACCAGGAGGCAGGAAGTAGGACTCCTACCAATCCCTTCTCTCTGAGTTTTTTCAGAGGCTGAGCCAGCTGTGATTCACACTTTCAGTGTACAGGAAAACCTTGAGAGAATCTTCTGATGGAGTTGACTGCTGGGCCCTCGAACCTCAGCATTTCTTCAGGCCTAGCTGTTGGGTCTAGAATAGTCTTAGAGAACATATTTCTAATGCAAAGAGATTCTTCAGAATGGAGAATCCTACACAGAAACAGCTAAAGCCATCCATACTTTCTACCCTCTGCCTGTCCTTCAGTCTACTGAGAAATCTGAGACACATGTTGGTGGTGATTCTACAGTCTCTATTCTTAACCAGGGATTGGACTGGAACTCATGACTGACTCAAATGTTCTGCTATCTTTATTTCATTTTGGTTCCTTGCTAATCTAGTGGAGCAACTTCATTAACCCAGGCATAAACAGGAGAACTCGGCTCCCGTGGGAAGCAGCACCTTTCCAGTGAGGTGGGGTTTTAGATACTTTACACCATTTGTGAAGCTCTATATTTAAAATTCATTAAAGAAGTATAGCTACTTCCAGTTGTAAACTGATAGACTAAAAGCCTACCACTTCTTAAGGAGATCCCTAAGGAATATCCGTGATGGTTGATGAAGGAAAAAAAAACTAACTTCACAACTTGTGGCCCTGAGCATGTAGTTTGGTGAGAAAATACTAGGTCAGCATGTGTAAGACTAGAGGTTCAATCCTCAGACTGCATAAGAGAAATGCAAAGATGAAAATGACTCAAAAAAAGTAAATGAAGAATTACGCATAATTGTTATGTGACATCAAAAGAAAAACCACATTTGCCTAATCCCTTGTCCTCAAATACAATTCCAGAAGAGTTGGTTAGCTTTCAAAACATGATCTAAATTATTGGCCAAATCTTTCTGGTTTTTTGGTTTCTGAGACTCTCAGAAATATATTAGATATTTTACTTAGTAAAGGGATATAAACATGCCACTTACATTCCTTAATGTAGGCCATGGTTCACATGCCCTAAGTACTCAATGTGAAGGACAGAAGCACCTACCTGTCTAAGGAAAAAAAAAAAAATGAAGTTGAACTGACGCTCCAAACTGCTATCAGGAAGGAGGAGTAGATCAAAGGGAGGGCCTATTTCTCTGCAGTTGTCTTTCCTTTTGTTCACATCTTCTAGTGTTTTGAATGATAATCTCCTCCATAGGTTCATAAATTTGAGTGCTTGGTCAGCACTTAGTAGAAGTATTTGGGAAGGATAAGGAGATGAGTGAGGCCTGGTGAGAGGCAGCATGCCTTTGAATTTTCACATGCCAACTCTGTTTCCTGTTCTCTCTCTTTGTCTCTCCAATGCCTACGAACCAGAATGTAAGCTCTCTCTCTCATTCTGCCTCATGCTT
Source organism: Hylomyscus alleni (assembly GCA_019843855.1). Lineage (NCBI taxonomy): Eukaryota > Metazoa > Chordata > Mammalia > Rodentia > Muridae > Hylomyscus > Hylomyscus alleni. The sequence goes on from JADRCC010577282.1 coordinate 32,730, forward strand.
GTGGATCATGGGTAAGCCCTTAATTACGACTACAGCACCGTGTTTGCCTGCCTTCCTGCCTGCTGCCATGCTCACTGCCATCCTCCATGCCCTGAGGGTCACAGAACTGTAAGCCCCCAAATCAAGTCAATTCTCTTATCAGCTGCCATTGCCATAGTGTCATTTCACAGCAACACAAAAGTAAGTAAGTAATATCTATAAGACCCGAGTGGCAGTTCCAGATCAACTACTCATTGGAAATTGGTATTCAAAGTCTTTGTAGTTGCAAATATCTAGGACCAAAGACCTGGCCCTTCACATTTCAATAACAAACATGGACTCTGATTTAAAGTGATCATTTAACAGAAGCCCCACTAGGGCTATAGAAAATAAAGAAGGTTAGCAAGTCATTGTTGTTCTAAGTTGCTCATTCCCTCCCTGGACTGGCAATATTTATCCACACTTGCTCTATGTAATCTAGTAGTGACTACCAACAGAAGAGGAAGAGTTTATTTCCTTGGGCCTTGATGTTAGACATGACAATGTGAGCAAAAGTAAATAGAAAAAAGCAGCTAAGCATTCACACCAGGTTTCAGCATGTCCTGTGTGGAATTCTGCAATTTTCTTATAGAGCAGACTCAAAACACCTGCCACCAGCATGCAGGGAATTCCAGCCTAGCCTGCAAGGCCTGAGCTCACCAAACCACAATCTAGGCAAAGACTCAAAAGATGCATACATATGTGTTCCAATAAGCCTTTCCTTTTGGGGGGGTGCAGGGTGTGGTGGCTATGTAATACTATTGCAGCCATGTCTTATGGATACAGTATGTAAAAAAATAAAAACACTAAAAGATAGAGTTCTCCACCAAGTAAATAGCTTTGATGTACAAAAATACATTTATTTTCAACAATTTCAAAACCACTGTCTTTTTTTTTACAGTAGAAATATTCAAATGGAACAGTAAAACCAAGTACAGTATATGTACATATACTGTATATATATAGATATGACTCATGCACTGTACTCCAGTGTTTAGTACACATATTGCAATTGTCTACCCCATTTTAACCCTTGAAATGAAAAAGAGGGATCTTTTGAAACGCTTCTAACACTGATCTATGCTGCAGCCAGCTAGATTTCTCTATCACATTCTCCCTGTGTCTCACAAAGAGTCATATGAACAGCATCCCATGAAGGTTAACAGGTACAAAATGTGGCCTTTCTTCTCATATATATATTTATACAGTATATCATTCTTTGAAACAAGTGTGCACAGGCAGAGCCTGAACATGAAAACGATGCTTGCAGCGTGGTGTAAAGTGATCCTACTGAAAAGAATTGGCATGTTAAACAGTTGGAGGGGCTGAGGTGCTATGAAAGCAAATACAGGCTTTGAAAGCCATTCACCCCAGAGGCCAGAGAACTACCTTAAGGGAACTGAAGGCTGACATCTGACTTTAAGGAAGTTGAGTACATCTGACAAGCAAATAGCACAGCTTTGCTAAAATCATTCCTACTAATATCATTAAAGACTAGACCTCTGTTTGGCCTGCAGGGTTTGCACAGAGTCGGGATTCCACAAGTGGGACATCCCTTCCCGCCTCTCTGATTCTTGTCATGCCAGAAGATGCTCACTGGACCTCACATAATGCCCAGGGAATGTTTTGAGCTCAGGAGAGCCGGGCAGCTCATTCTGGACAATGCACATATCCACGAAGTCCAATCAGGTCTCTAGCTTCCTTGCTGCTTCTTTGGAGAGGACTGCTTCCTCAAGCTGATAAACAACTTTTCTTTTTTCCCGTTTGAGAGAAAGTCTTATCTCCCCAACTGAGTTTCAGTGTGAAGTCTCTGGTAGTCTTCGTGACTCCTTCCATGTTATCTTAGGAAGCAAAACAACACCCATGTTCTTGAATGCCACTGAGGTCTTTCCTCTGTCAATTTCCCTGAAGGAGCCCTCCCCACCCCCTTTATATACAGAAGCGGAAACCAGCTATGGTGTGGACAGAGACGCAAGAGTTGAGTGTGACAGACAGCTAGAGAGCAACCAGAATCCAACACATCAAGCAGGCTGGGGGGCGGTCATCTCTGAAGGTGAGTGTGAAAGCCAACACACACATCTTTCTTTTTTTTTCTGTTTTCTTTTTTACTAAACATTAAATTATTTCTTAGGAAATAAAAAGATATTTACATTGTAGTTATATACAATACACCATCTTTAGCCTCAGTTTTGACATGCACGAGGCAGGGCCTCTTACGGAAAGGTGTGCGTGCCTTTGGCAGCTGCGTCCACTCCCCCTCAACCCACGTCCTGCAATTGAACTGGGGAATGGTCTGTGTTGTACGTGTATGTGTGGAGCATGAGAGGGGTAGGGGATGATGAAGTTGACAAAAACCCAACTCAAAAAGGACAGAATGACACAAGAAGAACTTTGCTCTACTGTCAGGAGAGTAAAGCAAGAAACCCGTGGGAAGATGCGTTCTTAACACAAATATAACCATATGGTCCTTCATCCCGTTATGACCACCTAAGAACGCCTCTTCTTTTTTCCTCCCAAAGCTAAGCATCTGCCCACTATTTATGAAGGGACCCTTGGTAAACAAAAGATAAAAAAAGACACTTTCATTTTTCCATAATAATAGTAAGAGTAGTCATCAAAAATAAAAAGTCAGGAAGGTGATTGC
>JADRCC010577284.1:0-16368 GCA_019843855.1 Hylomyscus alleni
ACTGGGACTAAAATGATACATATCAGATAAAACTAAAGAGGTAAAAGGGCCACATCTAAACCTCTCCAAAGCCACAAGGACGCTGGAGCCGCCCGCAGAGAAGGCCACTCATTGTATTCTTTTGTCTCCGGTCCAGGCCAGGCAAGGCCAACGGGAAACCTGCTGGAAGAAAACAATTTAATCCTAAACGTTTGATAAGGAAAAGGGTGGGGGAGAAAGAGGTTCCTGTGGTTGGGGGATGGGAAGGAGTGAAATAGGAAGGAGATTCCCCAAGGCTGGGCAGGAAATGGAGGCCTGCAGTCTCCCATGCTGGGAGCCAAGGCCAGCCTTTGGAGAGGAGGAGGGGCAGGGCTTCCAGGAGACTGCTGCAAGAACCCCTGGGAGGCTTACTTTAAACAGCGTGGCCTTGGCCTTGGCAATGAGCCTTTGTCCAGGAATTGTAGGGAACCCAGCAATCTCCTCCGTTTCCTATCACAGTGCACCTTCAGACAAAGTGTTGACCTTGGAAAGAACACGAGGAGGTCTCAGCAAATTCCCTTTCTTAAGTCTCCTCTTCCCTCCCCTGAGATCTTTGAAGGTTCACAATGATCAGAGAAATGTCCAGAAACTCAATGCTGCTCACGCTCCAGTCAAGTAAAAGAAACCAGACACATCTATGAAGTTCACAGACAGGGAGAGCTAATTTCTGATACAAATCAGCGCCGTGGGCTCCTCTGAGGGCTGGAGTGGACAGCTAAGTGGTGGCTAAGTGGACATGGGAGCCTGTCTGGATGAAAGGAATGCTAAGGGGCGAACACAGGCTAACTGTACACTTAAGTTGTTCACTTGATGCCACCATGGAATACCGATTCAGCTTCTCCTGGATCCCATGTGTAAAAAGAGAATGGATTTGATGAAGGAAGTGGGGGAGAGAAGAAAATAAAGGTTAGGTTAGCCCAGGCTAAACTCCTGAGTCACATCCACAGCGTGTTTCCTGTCTTGATTGTTTCATGAGAAGAGCATCTAGATTGTGACAAGTCCGAGTCAAGCACAGCGAGTTCCAAGAGGCTGAAAGGAAGCCAGACAGCAACAAGGTTGGAGGCTGAATTCTAATGCAGACAGGGTCAGCCTGCCTGCGGGGAAGGAGCTCTGAGTTAAGGAGAAGCCAAGGAGGCAGGTGGGCTGGAAAAAGGATCCCTCTAACCTATTTATAGCCACCTCCACTTAACCCTTCCTTTTTCCTTAACATCCACAATAAGCCCCCCAGATGCTGGCACAACCTCTATAGAAGACATTTATCATGGTGAAACCTGGGGACAGCTTACTAAAAATAAGGACCTTGCTTGGCCACACCCCGCCAGCTGTCGATTTGGGTAGATTCCTGATGACTGTGTGTGCGTGCTCGGGCTCCTGAGGCTCCATTCATCACTGTTCCAGCACAGGAAGAAGGAAACCCTCTCACACACAGTTCCCTTCAGGGAATGCGGGACAAAGGGGCTTCCCTGAGGACACTTGGGAAAGTGATAGTTCCTCATGCCAGAGGACAAAGTGAGGTGATTTTTCAAAAACACTGGGTTAAAGTGAACAGATGAACTGTTTATCTCCTTCCGAGTGTTCTCTGTCAATCTTTTGTCTCTCTGTCTCTCTGTCCCTGTCTCTCTCCCTCTTTGTCTGTGTCTCCCCTTCCCACATCTCTGTCTCTTAGACAAGGTGCCATGAATCCCAGGCTGGAGAAAAATTCACTATGTAGCCAAGAATGTCCTTCAAACTTCTTCTTGTCTCTACTTCTGGGCCAGTGTTTGCTATCCTGGCCAGTTCATAGGATGCTGGAGATGGAATCAGAACTTTGTGCATGTTAGACTTTTATCACTTGGCTAATCTCTTAGCCCAGGCTGTCCCTCTTGGTCAGCTCCTCCTCTCTTTCTCTCCTTCCCCCTCTCTTCTCACGTGAACCAGCTCAGTCAGGTCCTGTTCACTCTGGACACACCCAGATGCCTCAGGCTATGCTCTTCCTTGTATCTACAATAAACCTCCCCCACCACCATACCTAGGAGCTGTTTATGTCTTCCTTTTGATTTCTTTTTTTTTTTTTTTTCATTAAGGAACAACTTGACAATTCAATCATACCAATAATTTGCTCTCAAAGAAAGAACTTGGGACCCCTGAATGTCCATATACAAATCAAAATCTTCCCAAGAACTTTGTCATCTCTTGTTAGTAATCAACATTACAGAGACTGCGGAATGGACAGTAATTTTTTTTTAATTCTATTCTTCACATATGAGAGACATCAGACATACAGTGAGTGCCTATCTAGATGGTAAAATAAAATTGTTACATTGAGAGTCAGGTACTGTGAATTCTCAGGCTTTGTTTCAGAACCACAAGGGCTGCTTAGAGGAGTTTGTCTTCTACTTACACAATGTGGAAAAACGTTCTGCAACCCCAGCCTGGTGAGAGTAGAAAACAGATGAGAGGAAAATTGAGTAAAAAAGAAAGGGTTTTCTAAAAAAATAAAAAATAAATAAATAAAACAAAGCAACATACTGCCTCCTGTTGATTGTGACTTAAGCATCCTGCTTAATTTGCACAGTGGTAAAAGCCACTTCCAGGTTTTGTGCAGCCTGAAAGCAGGCCACCTTCCCAGCACCAAGTCATCTAAGGTGATTACAAAAGAATCATAATCTGCACGTCTGAAAGCCACTTGACACTAAAAGATGTTTCCCCGCCTGGTAATGGCATTGGTTCACTGGGAGGGCTGGTGTGCCCCCCACCTCACTGTGGATTCTCTTTAACATCTGGTCTCTGCTTAAGTAATCAACTAATCAGTGAAAGCGATAAGACCCACGGCTGCTTCGTCATTATTTCCTTAGTACTTGGTGTTCAGGAAAAAGCACCCTCGCCCCATGGGTGTGTCCAGAACAGGAGCACGATGGAAATCCCACATGGGAAGGAAGGAAGCCACTTTAGGAATGTCACCTGAATGCATGACAAGTTAGAGAGACTTGGATGAGAATCCCAAAGATTCTTTGAAACCTTTTTTTTTTAAGCCAAAGCCACCTACCTCGGTGGCCATTACTAACAGTGTAAGGGAGACTAGGATGCTGTTGTGTTACAATGATATCTCAATGTTCAGCTGCTTGTGCTGCTGTGAGCCAGTGAGGTTACTGTGGCCAGAGTTGTACAGCCACCTTAGTTTGTATAAGTACCCTCTATGATGCTTACACAATGACAAACTCAGCTAAGCACACATTTTGTTGAACGTAGCTCAATCACTATACGGTGAGTGATGTGAAGTGTATACACAGAGGATTTCAGAAAAAAGCCAGACCCTCTGAATCACAATGCCCCAGAACAGGAATGCCAACCTTTCATACTATATGGAAGTTGGGGTGAACACTGGTATTAGCACTCCCCACCCTCTTCCCCACTCCCACAAGTTTTCCCTGCCAGCTTGCTGTGGGGATTTCTGACTGGACTGTTGCTCCCATGGTCGGGAATTGCCTTGCCTAGATTCACCCTCTCTTCTGCAAGCAGCTCAGAGTCAATGACGACAGGCCTGTGTGAAGACACAGACTTGGCTCAACCTCAAGTGATGCAACTCTGTGGGATGAGTCATGCTCCAGGGTGCTCTGTGATTCAAGCCTCAGCCAGACATTACCAAAGCCATATTCTTGCCCAGCTCACAGCCTCATTCTGCTTTCTCTAAAGACACACACACACACACACACACACACACACACACTAAGACAAGCATTCTCAAATACTTGCCTTAGGGTTCTGTCTGTAGGGAACCAAGGGTGTTACTGACTTCAGAGTGGAACTAGTCTAAATCTCTCCTGTTTTTGGACAGTACAGTACATAAAAGTTCTATTTTGTAATCAATATCTAGTATTAAAAATTCAAAGAAAGGTTTCCTATTCTAATCAAATTTATGAGTCTCTGTGTTTTCCCTAAAAATTGGAGCCTGTAATTTCCAGTCATTTCCCTGTGAAAATATTAACTGATTAAGTCACTTGGCATCTGCTGTAATGTATGCATAGAATGTTAGAAGACAGAGACTTGTGAGAACCAACATCCTATTGCTATAACAAAATACCCAAGACAATTACCTTTGAGAATGGGAAAGTTTACTTTAGCTCAGTGTTTTGGAGTTTTCATTCTGGGATCAACTGGCCTTGCTGCTTTGAAAGCTTGACAAGATAAAACACAGTGGCTGGGTGGAGTGTTATGGAATGAGCTGTTCACCTCATCATTCCTGGGGAGCAAAGAGGGCAAAGAAGATGGGGTCCCAATGTCTTTTTTGAGGGAAAACCCCCAGTAACCTACCAGGTCCAATCTTTTAAAGGTTCTGCTACTTTCCACCAGCACAACAGATTGGTGTGCAAGCCTTTCAACACTTGTGCCTTGGGGGACACTTATCCAAGCCATAGTGGACATCAGGGGCAGGAAAGGTAGACATACGCTGCCTGTCCCTGAAGAATCAATTTGTCTCAAAGACTTTAGAGGTTCAAGCAACTAGTTTTAGTTTAAGCTAAATGTCAGTATGTTATGGAATTGAATGTAAATTTCACACGAGTCTCTAAAATAAAACAAGAGAGGGCTTTATCTGAACTGGCTTCAGGTTCTTTGGGGAAAAGCCTTGGGGGCACACACACACAAAACAAAAATAAAAACAAACAAACCAACAACAAAAACAAGATGTGTTCCTTCCAAATCCTAACCCTGGCAGTAAAAGATCTGCAAGGGAGAGGGACACAAGCCCACTTTGTAGTCAGAGGCCCTAAGGGGTTGCTTCCTACACAGGGCTTCTGAAAGGATGCCTTGAAACCTCCCAGAGTCCCCAGTCTGACTCGGCAGCGCTGGGGAAGGTCTGGGTTCTTGCTTTTCTAACAAGCTTCTCTGGACGATCCTAGTTGCTATTCCCAGATCACTGTCTGAAGCTGCAGAGCTGGGTTCTCCACTTGAGCTTCCATCAGCCTCCAAAATACAGAATTTTCCCAGCCTCTTAGGTAGATCTGAGGAAGGGAGGGGCAGCTGTGCCCTGGCATGGAATCCTGGGAGCTGCTAGATGACTCAACGGCAGGGACACTGGTTCAGTCCTACCTCTCTCATTAAGCATGGCTCAATCCTGTTTCTACCCTCTGGTCGGGGCCTGAAGGAGAAATGTTCAAGTCCCTTGTGCGAAGAACTGATGATTAGCCTGTATACTCAGGAAGACTGTCCAGTTAAGACACGAGTGGGACAAGGACTTAGAATCTGCTTCTGCTGACTTTGCACTTGGGTCTCAAGACAGCCCATTGGATAGATAAAAGCAGAGTAAAAGTTTGGCTTTCCTGTCCTCACTTTGCAACCATCTTTTTTGTCTGAAAACTTTGAGGCTGATTCCTGCTTAACTTTGCAGGCAAGCACGTTAATCACATGAAGAGAGACTGTCTCCGAGATGGTGATATACAACTGATTAGACTGAAGTTCAGCTAGTCTACCTCATCTCTCTCTAGGATAGAAGACAACAGGATAAGGGTAACTAGGGCTTTACAACATCCTGTTTTCGATACCTAGTATAGCACCGGGAAGTCACCAGTCACTGTCCTATGCCAGAGTTCTCCTTGTCTTTCAGGAGTGGTACAGCCTGGTAGCCACTATGATGAGATTAACCTAAACAGGACCACACCCCAAGTGTGAATGACATTCTGAGCAAATGTGTGCTATTGTCATGGACTAGACCCTGTCAAGGACTCCATTTTCTTTGTCCCTTGGGAGAGGCAAAGCCTTCCCTGATAAGCCTCAGGATGACAAAACCTTCCTCTGGGGCCTGAGTATAAATGTTAATAGTATTTGTAGAAATCTCCACCTTAGCTATTCTCCTCCCAGATGTTTATGGTCTAAGGACCCTTCTTCTAGAGACCACTCTTACTGAGTCTACTTAAACCTGCCTTCTTGATTTAGTTGTGTACCATAAACTCACCCCCATGGTCAACTCTATATAATACACCAAGTGTCTAGTATACTGTGGTTTCTCCATCAGAGATCCTAGTCCACCTGATCCCAGCTGTTCTGTCTGTGTGTCCCTGTGTCGGTGTAATTTCTTCCTGACCTCCTACGCCTTTCAGATCTCTCCCTGGAGCCATTCTGGATGAGACATCCAAGCAGGAACAATCAGCCCTCTTGTAGGTACTAAGTTTCCCTTGCCAGTATCCACAGTGGTGACTTCTCAAGAACCACCTTTCAGAATGAGGACTAAGACAATAACCAACCAGAAGATGATTTGACTGAGGTTGATTAACCGTTGATTCCCCTTCCAGCCACTTCCAATTTGCAAGAGGAGAGAAGAGTTCTAGTGCCTACCCATATCAGCCCTGTGCTTTAGACTAGGCCTAAACTAACATTTGTCAATTTAAAACTATGTACTTTGTGCTCACCAATTGAAAATGTGATGTCACTGGAAATCTCAATGTAACATTCATAGTTAACAAACGTGTGTCCCCAAATGTTTGAACAGTGACAGAATTAGTGGACTATGGAACTTATATCCCAGTGGTAAAAGTTGGTGAGTACTCTATTAATGCAATACATTTAAAGGTGTACTTTACTTGGGCCTAGATACGTTTATCTCATGCATATTTAATAAAATTGAGGTTTCTCTAGATCAAATCCATAAACACGAACATATGTCTAAAGAAGTATGTTTTGGAGATGATCTGAACAAGCTTAAGTGGAGTGTGTGTGTGTGTGTGCGTGTGTGTGTGCGTGTGTGTGTGTGTGTGTGATTGTGCAATGAAAGAATGGAGAAAGGGTGATAGACAGTATGTTAATGTATACCCTACTACATACATTTTGTATGTATGTAGTAGGACCCTTACATATTACTGGACCCTTTTGTGTTCAGTCCTCTTGGGAACACAGAATAAATGGCCCATAGGTGAGAAAAACAAGTTTCAGTCCAAATCTAATTTTTCACTGGTGGTAAATTGTACTCAGGCCAATTAAAGCTCTGAGTCTTCTTGGCCCTCCTGCCCTTCTTTGCCCAAAGAAGCCCTTTGTCCAAAACAGTAGCAGGTGCATGATAGGAAACTGCCAGCCTGCATAGCAACAGTCCTCCAAAGCTACAAAAGACGATGGCCAGTGAACCACATTTGCATCCAGTAAAGCTAAACTAAGGGGGCACCAATGAGCTCCTCTACAGGAGGAGAGGACATTGTCATTGTCATTCATTTCCTGGCAGACTGACTCATCTTTGGATAAGTCTTTTTGGAGGAGGTGAATCTTGCATGGTGTGGAGAAAGATAGGGAGGATATTTATGTTGTGGAAAACCACCAAGTAAACATCTTCTTTCAAGGCTGACCACTAAAGAGCAGTGTGTGAAACAGCAAGCTGGTCCATGTCTTTCTGCCTTGAATATCATAGGGAACACAGCTTAAGGGTTACTGTGGAAAGAAATACCAGGAGCTTACAGTGTATCCCTGCCTGGCCTCAACTTTCTTTGTAGATCAGGCTGGTCTCAAATTCAGACATCCAGCTGCCTCTCTACTAAGATTAAAGATATTCACCGCTGAGTCCAGCACTTTTTAAGTGGTTAATAGAACCTGTCTAGGTATCTACTGAGGCCAGCCCTAGGTATGGTTTCTGTGCATCTGTGTTTCCTACTGTGGGCTCACAAGCAGTTCAAGAAAGCTCTGACCAGCCCAGAATATCATGATGCTTGCTTTTAACAGCTGAATTGAGTGTAATTCTGCTGTTATCAAACTCACTCAAAGGGCACAATTTGGTCTTAGTACAAAATCAGAATGGATCACCAGCATCCAATTTGAGAATATTTCTTCAGTCCTCATTCTTCCTATCCCTCTATCCCCGCCACAAGGAAACTCGGCAGTCACTTCCCACTTCTCTTTCTCAGCCATTGGCAGTCGCTAATCTCTATAGATTTGGTGTTCTGGAAGCTTCATCAGGAAGTGGTATAAATACCATGGTCCTATGTGACAGGGTTCTTTCTTTTAACATGACATTTCAGGTTTATCCATGTTGGAGCAGTCAATACTTTATATGCACAAAACAAAAAAATAAATAAATTATCAAAACAAACAAACAACCCTCCAACATAGAATTACACATGTTTTTTAAAAGACATGCTTCTTATTGATGCTTGAAGCTACAACTTGTAGTAGTGGGTATAATAACTTCTACAATTACTAAATAATGAAAGGTACAACCCATATTTAAACAATCAGCCACAACTGACACATGACAGGAAAGTACATCTATGGTATGTACTGGTAATGACTTCAGAGCCAGTTTTTTATCTACATTCTGTAACTAAAATAAACTGCACCAATTCAGTCAGAAATCACTACAAGATGAATGTTTTCTCACTCTTATACAAGTGTTCCCTGAATTCTACCCATAGATTCCCTAAGGATGCTTTGTGAGGAAGCATCTTACCCTGGTTAGAAACCATACTCTGTGAAGTCAGAAATCTCCCTAGCAGGTCATCTAGGTTTCTTTATACTTTGTCTGCAAAACTAGAGACTAATGGACATTTTGGAAGTTGTGATTAGTCATGGTGAAATTCTTGGAGCTGTATGTGGCCTGAGGGAAGGGCTCCCTTAATACTTAGTCTGATTGTCACAATTGTTAGAATGGCCACACGCTAGCCTGATCTTTTCTCTAAATGTTTGTTTGGAGTGTGAGACACGTGAGGACAGCTACGAGTGACCTCATAAAATACAGTGTGTTCACTGTGCTGAGCTGGCGTGGCTTTCAGACTGGGTTCCATCGGAATAGTGTCTCACAAGATGAGGAAGCCCCTGCCCAGTCCCTCCCCACCATGGCAAGCAGGAAGGGAGAGCTGCCCCTGCCCCTTACCTGCTACACAGGGCCATGCACCTAACGTGGGCAGCACAGTAGAGCTGGTCCTGATGGCAAAGGTATGGGTGAGCCAGCCACAAGGGCATGAGAGTAGGAGAGTCGGCCCTGCCCCTTGCTGACTGAGCCATTAGGAGAGCTAGTCAGGGCAGGGCTGGAGAGCTCACCCCGGTGGTATGGGAAAGCTGCCAGGAAAGGGCAACAAAGGAATTTTAGAAATTAAATGTGTGCCCAAAGATTATTTTTTAAAGAAACATACCAGTACTACTTGAATATGAAGTATAGAGTGTCTTCAAGTGTTAGTTGAAAAGGCTCCACTTATCTGTGTGTACTTGTTAATCTGGATCTGTTTTTACAAGTTCAAGGTATTGTAAGAGGCATCTCCAGGTGAGAGGCATACTATTGTGGCCCACATAGAATCACTGAGCCTGTCCAATCTATATCTTCTTCCTTCATTTTAATTATAGCTTCGTTATAAGAAATAATTCTGTGGACTTTAAACTAGATTTTTTTTTTCCCACTTAGTGTTGACTTTGATGATTCTGATTGCCCTCATGGCGATATTGCGGTACTAAACATACTGTGGTATTTGTCTAAAAGGTGCTCAATAAATGGTTCTAGAAAATAGTAGAAATCCCTTCTTGGCCTGCTCAGCTGTCAACCAGGGACTCGTTTCTGGAACATACTAGAGAAAACTGAGCCCACAGAGGGAGACTGACAGAAGCCACTTGGTACCAAAGTCTGGCCGAGCCGCTTCTAGCTTTGCTGAAGTGGAACTACTCCTAAAAGAATGAAGGTAACCACCTTTCCTCTCTGTCTGAGTTCACTCTTTTAAAAACTGCTGGCTTTGGCTGCAGTAGCTGAGATACCACCATCAGCGTGGGGAGTGGGCAGTGGGGAGGCAGCCATCACTTTGCAATGGTGTCTATGGGTCTCCATTCCACTTCACCCTGGAGACTTCGTGATGAAACCAGCGCATACCTCTTGGTAAATATTGTTTTGGCTATAACAAAGGTGAGGCTAATGGGGAGGGAGGAGTTGGGGTTTAGAAGGTGAAGTGGTTAAGTTTGTTTGCCAGTTCTCAGAGTCTCACACCTGGATTCAGATGCTACGATTTCTAGGAGGAACATTGCCCTCGTTTGCTTCTCTGTTACTACACTAAACACCGTGACCAAAAACAACTTAGGGAGGAAAAGGGTTTGTTTGGCTTACACATCAAGATCACACTGAAGGATGTCAGCGCAGGACCACTGGTCAAGAGGTCCTGGGTACCACCCACAGTGTCCTGGGCCCTTCTAGATCCCCAATCAGTCAAGAAAACGCTCTACAGACACAGCCTTAGGACACGCCAATGGAGGCAATTTCTCCGTTGAGGTTCCCTCTTCCAAGATGACCCCAGGTGACAAAAACTAACCTGTGAAATCTATTAAAAGAGTATTCCATTTAAGTAGTTAAGAGAGCTTACAGCATGCTCTAGATTCTGGATAACCAGACTGGGAAACAATTGAGTAAAAGAGCAACACTAGATATCTAGGAGGTAAAAGCAATTCAATTACTTGTGGGCACCATTAGTGAAATATGTGGAGGGTTTTGCTGTATTTGGTTTCTAATGTGTTAGACGCTTACTTTCTTATACAAATTCTATCTATATACAGGTTTTGAGAATACGTTTTGGAACTGTCCATTATCCAGGCTTTGCTAGAATAAAGCTGTGTATCAAACATCTCCTAAATCTCAATGTCTCACAAAAACAAAAACAGACAGCACAAACAAACAAATAAAAGAAGACAAAATAAAACAAAAACCCTTCATATTGTATTCATGAGTCCACAGTTTAATCAACCTAAGAGTAAAATATATTTATACATCCTCCCCCACACCAGGATGACGATCATTGCTTCATAGACTTACTGTTTACACCTCAGATCCCATGAATGTTAGATGCCAAGCTGTTTTGATCATTCGCACCCATTCTGAACATCTCGGTCTGAACATTGGCCAAAGCAAGTCTCAGGAGCAAGCTGACCTCAATGGGGGTGATAAAGTGAATTGTCTGTGGATTGTTATGGTGATTTGCTGGACAGTAATACAGACAGCACAGGTCTCCTTGGAGTGATAAAGAGCTCAAAGCCCTGGCTCCAACAGGAGCTTCAACCACAGCAATCCTTTCTACCTCAGGCTTCAGTGATATGGAAAAGAAATGCTCCATTGCTTCGATGATCCCAGGCCTCTTGTTTTGCCAGTGACTCTGGGCTCAGAGGCTACACCACTGGGCAAGGACTGGGGCTTGGGCTTTGCAGCCATGCCAAGATGACTTTTTAATCTCAGCTCTATTTTCAAGTACAGACTCTCTGGACTTGGTCATCCCAAGTGGGAGACTGCCCTTGTCCTGAATCCTAAGGCTATCCAGATGCTAATCACATTGAAAGATGGCATCTTGAACAGGTACCCCCACCTAAGGTGGACTGCGCTCAGACTGAGAAAGGCACTCGATGCCACTTTGTGCATAGCGGGAGATGGAAAATGACACACTGCTATTGAAAAACTGCTAAACTGTTGACTTTCCCTCCCTCTCTCTCTTCCACCTTTTAAAAGCCAAGCCTTGGTCACAGTTTGGATATGTATCTTCCTCCCTTAGTAAAGAACAGGCTGACCCTGAAACACGTGATTGTTCTTATTTATTTACCCCATGACTTCCTTCACACCTCTCCCCTCAGGGGCAGGGACTCTGTGACTATAAATTAATGCCCTTTCTCCCTATAGCCCCAGGCAGCTTTGGAGGAAGATGGGACTTCAGTCCTGAAGACAAGAAAAGTCCTGCCTGTGCTATCAGGAAAAATGCTACTGCAGAAATAGGTGCTCCATTGGACAAAAACAAAAGAGCCTTAGAACCTGTCAGAACCATTAGAGACGTTGGCTCTGGTTTCAAACAAGCAGAGTAAACAAACTCCATTCCGAGGAGGAACTGCTTCTGCTGTCCTCCTTTTAACTTTCCAGATCCAAGTTTCAGTGTTTGGACCTTTCTGGAGTTTCCTACTAGTGGATTTCCCTTTATTGTGTACTCCAGATGGCCAGTGGCTAGTACAAAGGCAAGCCCAGTTTAAACTATGACTTCACTTGTTTAGAACCTTGCTGGTGTCCTGTGTGTGTATGGCCCCAGAAGAAAGGTGTGGTCCCTGCATTGTTCTTCAATAAATGGAGCTCTGCTTCTCTCCTATCACTTCTTTCCACACCGTGGCTCCTGCCTCTGCTTAGGTTGACAACAGGCACCCTCAATGTCTATAAGCACATATGCCCCCACCCCCAGCCGGCACTCTTGACAGCTCACTCACCATGTGATTCTCCACCCAGAAATTCAACAGCTTAGTGGTTAACAGAGATGCCATGAAGCACAATGAGAGAAGAAAGGCAAACAAACACTCTGACTGGTGCAACCGCTTTCCTCCACATGATTCTCCCTCTTTCTGCTTTCCTATGGCCAGAAATATTGATTTAGAAACATCTAAATATGGAAGAACATTTTTTTTCCTCTGTACATTTCACAGTATTAACAAGAGATGGGTGAAGACGCAGTCAGTCTCCCCAGCGATCACAGAAACTCTTCTCAATGGTAAAAACACCACATCTACTTCTATTTCACTGATCAAATGGCAAAAACAAGCCTCACGGGAGGAGGGTGGAGAGTTCACTGCCCATAGAACTTGTAGGTAAGATGGGGTACACAGGTCCTCACAGTGAAAACCTACACATAGCACCCTTTGAGTGGAAATCACAGTGATTTCATCCAAGAATCTCTGGGAGCTGAACAAAATTAGTACTTTTATAAAGTTAAGGAAAAGTCATGACCAATGAGGCTAAATTTGAAATACTTCAGCCATCAGGTGACCAAGCCATAACACACACGACTTCATCTTGCTCATATGAAGCTCAGATGAAGCTCAGACGAAACTGGGCTATGGAGCCCTCTACTTAGCTAGTAAGACCAGACCTGGAAAGAGCTGTGCCTTCAAACTTGGTCTTCAACTTACCGGAGTCACAACTTTTTCTGAAGGCTTATGTGTCATCTTCTTTTCTCCAGACATGACTAATTTTTTTTTTTAACTTGGATGTATTGTTCTTGACATTTGTATGTGAGAACCGTAAGTCAGTTCTCAGGACATGTTCTGGGGATTTATAATCAACAAAATAAGGCTAGAACCTGCCAATGACTAATTATGAGGAATGGAGGAGATAAGTTGTCAGCTTTTCAGCTAAGTCTGATCCCATCACCTCCCTAGAACTGCAGTGGCAGAGTTAGACTGTGAGTACTATGGAAACCATACATCCTACCTCTCTGTAGCCATAGGTTTTTTTTGTTGTTGTTGTTTTGTTGTTGTTGTTGTTGTTGTTTTTGAGTAGCCGGACTATTTAACTCAAGAGATCAATACAATTAGTTCTTGTAATACGTAGTATGGGTGAAGATGACTGGAAGTTAGAAATTGCTTGGAAGAGACTCCTGTACCTGAGATCATGATCTTTACAAGTTAAGCCTGATTGCTATTTAGGACACATATGATGGAGAATGGTTACAGACAGAAGTGGTGCTATGGAACACACACACACACACACACACACACACACACACACACACAACTAGAAAATTCTTTGCTTCTGGAGTCTCCAGAGAAAGAAAGTCAGAGAAGGATAAATGGGTAGAGGAAGGAATGCCAAGTCTTTTATTTTTCTTAAGTCTTTTCCCAACAGAAGACTGCTATTCTAACCCTAAATTCTATGACCTTCTCTGTCACCATACATTTAATATTTATTTTTGCTTCCCTGTGTGGATTTTGAGTGAGAATTCAAAGTATATAATTTCTAACTAAGGGACCATGCAAAACAGAATCCAGTGTTTATTGCATATCCTCATTATTGGAAAGCACCCATAAAGTGGGAGTAGATTATTAATTATGTTCAGAGCAGGAAAATGTCTGCAGGACTCCTCACCCATGAGACTAGCTTTCATATTTAAGAATTGTTTTACATCATGCTTTTTGTAATATAAAGGATACTAACTAACATTTTTTACTTAGATAAGTCTGAATTTCAATATTAGCTATTTATTCATTTAAGAACTATTCAATTTTGAAAAGTTATGCAGCCTCACAATGCCTGAATGTATAGTTGTTTTTACTGCTACTATGGAAAATTTCAAATATTACTAAATGAAGAGAGAACAATACAATGAAAATGTAAGTACACTTAAGTTTTAACTTTGACCAAACCCAGGACAAACTCAAACTGAAGGACTTTCTATATCAGAACTGATACACATATTGCCAATGTGACAAGAGCATGAAAATTAATTGGGGGTAGACACCAGGACTAATCACAGAAGATGGCATTAGTTGAGAGAGTGGGTAAAATTAGAATGAAATTTCTGATTCACTTAATAGTATTGTATTATTGCTAATTCCCTGGTGTTGATCTTTGCGGAACATAGGATATGTGATCTCAGTGGCATGGGATGTTACATTAGGAGAAGCTAAGCAATAAATGTTGGGGCCTGACACTATTACCGAGGCTAAGGAGTGCTCACAAAAGGGATCTATCATGACTGCCCTCCGAAAGACACAACAAGCAGTTGAAAGAGTCAGATGCAGATATTTGCACCCAACCAATGGACAGAAGCAGCTGACCCCTGTTATTGAGTTAGGGAAGGCTGAAAGAAGCTGAGGAGAAGGGTGATCCTGTAGGAGACCAGCAATCTCAATCTGGACCCCCGAGATCTTTCAAACACTGGACCATCAAACAGACAGCATACACCAGCAGATATGAGGCTCCCAACACACATACAGTAGAGGACTTCCGGGTCTGTGTTCATTCAGAGATGATGCACCTAACCCTCAAGAGACTGGAGACCCCAGGGAGTTTAGAGGTCGGGTGGGGTGGGGGGTGGGGGCATCCACATGAGGATGGGGTGGGGTGGGGAGGAGGTGTGAGATGTCGGAGGATGGATTGAGGGGGCGGGGAATGGAATGTAGAGTGTAAAAAATAAATTAAAAATAAAATAAAATAAAATAAAAAATAAATGCTTATTAGCATTCTGCCAGTTTTGCTTTATCTGTTCCTCCTTCCCTCATCACTGTGTGTGCATATGTGAGTGTAAATGTGTATGTATGTGTATATGTGTATATGTGTATGAATGTGTATATATGTGTGCGTGTATGTGTATGAATGTGTATGTGTATGTGTGAATGTGCATGTGTATGTAAGTGTGTGAGTATGTGTGTATGAATATGTGTATATACATGTGTGTGAATATATATGTGTGTATGTATGAATATGTGTATATACATGTGTGTGAATATATGTGTGTGTGTGTGAATGTGTGTGCATGTGTGTGAATGTGTGTGTATATATGTGTGTGAATTATGTGTATATATGTGTGTGTATGTGTATATGTATGTATGTATGTGAATGTGCATGTATATTTATGTGTGTGAATGTGTGGGTGTATATATGTGTATGTTAATGTGTGTTTATATATGTGTATATATGTGTGTGAATGTGTATGAATGTGTGTGTGTATATGTGTGTGAATGTTTGTATATATATATATATATGTATGTGTATGTATGAGTATATGTATATATATGTGTGTGTATATATGTCTATGAATGTGTGTGTATATATATATGTGTGTGTGTATGTGTGTGTGTGTTTGTGTGCACATGTGTGAACATGTTTGCAAGTGTGTGTATATTTTTAGGTAAATGAAAATGGTATAATTTTACTGTTTGGTCTCTACAGATAATGGTTCTGTGACATGCGTGCAGTAACATGAGCTCATGCAACACAATTAACTACCATTTTTTAATACTTATGAACAGGTCTGTATTCCAGGTCACCAAGTGAATCCAAATATGTCTGTTATAGGGTTTTTTTAATTGAATATTTTCTTTATTTACATTTCAAATGATTTCCCCTTTCCAGGTCTTCCCCTATACCATCCCCCCTCCCCCTGCCTCTATGAGGGTGCTCCCCCACCCACCCACTGTTATAGGTTTCATTCAACCAAATCAGATTTCCAGCAAGATGCCCATACTGCATTGTTTCCTATAGCCCTTAGATCTCTTCATCTGAGAGAGTCCCTGCCCCTCCTCCTTTTCTCCCTGGCATTTATTTTTGAAGAAACTGGGTCATGTTTTCTGCAGTTTCCCATTTTGCTTTGGATGGCTCTAAGCCAGTACTTCTGGGTCTTTCCTATATAGAGACAATAGCCCTCACCTAAAAACACCTAAAAGCCTTAGTGAGAAAACATGAAAAACAGCCCAGCATTTATAAGTGTTCTTTTGCAAGCTCTGGCTGCTCTCCGCCCTCCTGTCCCCTCTGAAGGCTCCCTGCGTGATTCGGAATGGTGGCCATGCACTTAACGTGAACTCATCATTAAATTTATCCTCAGCTTGCACTCAGGGGGATTAACAGATGTATTTTCACAAATGATATAAAAATAAAAGACCTAGCTCTAGAGAAAGAGGCCAGGAAGA
>JADRCC010577286.1:0-10170 GCA_019843855.1 Hylomyscus alleni
CAAGCCATGCCTGGCTCTGGCTCACTAGATACTGAATAGCAAGAACCCAGGAACCTGTGCCCTGCAAAGGCTCCTGCACTGAGGGTCGCCTGGAGCTTGCAAACTTTGATGTTTGAGCTTTTCTCAACAGATTTTAAAGTACTGAAAAATGGTAAATATTTTTATTTATTATTTCTGTGCATGTGGGCATGCATTTGCCATGGTGTACATGTTGAGAGCAGAGGACAAAGTGCAGGTGTCCAATCTCTCCTTCCACCATGTAGGTCCTGGGGACTGAATGGTCAGATGACAGTCTAGAATGAAGCACTCTTATCTGCTGAGCTGTCTCTCCAGCCCTCATTTTTAAAATGCAAGCAAATAAAACCTCAAAAATGCATAAAGACGAATGAGCACATTTCTTTCATTTCTCCTAAAGCATGAAGAATATTTCACATTCATGTATTTTCTTGCAAGTTTGTTGTTATCTGAACATATAAGATATGAACCATAGTTCATATCTTCTTCCCACTCCACATAATAGCCTTGTTTTATGTTAATTAATTAATTAATTAATTAATTAATTCACTTTACATCCCAACAGCACCCCTACCCCATTCCTCTCCTAATCCCACCCTTACAAGTCCTTCCCCCATTATCCCCTCCCCTTCACTGGGACATCCTGTGTCAATATGACTAACAGCATCCTCTCCCACTGAGGCCCAGGTAGGCGAAGGGGATCCCATGGCAGGCAACAGAGTCAGAGATAGGCTCTGCTCCAATTGTTAGTGAACCCACCTGAAGACCAAGATGCACATCTGCTACAAATCTGCAGGGTTTGTAGATCCAGCCCCTGTGTGCTCTTTGGTTGGTAATTTAGTCTCTGTGAGCCCCCATAGGTCCAGGTTAGTGAACTCCTTAGGTCTTCTTGTTGTGTCCTTGACCCCTGTAGGTCACTCAGTTTTATCCCCTACTCTTCCACAAGACTCTGAGGACTGCCAGATGCTTGGCTGTGGGTCGCTGCTTCTGTTTCCATATGCTGTGGGATGAAGCCTCTGCAGAGACAGTTATGTTAGGCTCCTGTCTTAGTTAGGGTTTTACTGCAGTGAACAGGCACCATGACCAAGCCTCCATGGCTTGGTTCTCCATGACTCCTTCATGCCTTCAAAACCAGTACCACCTGTGCAACTCTTCCACATTACCAAGTCCAGCTGCAGCACAAGGTACAGCCTTGGCTATCTCTGGAACACAGCTGCTTTGTGCTCTCAGAAAAGACTTCCCAGAAGATTTCACCCCAGTGATGCTGCTCTCTTCTTAATCACCGCTAATTTCTTAGCTCCAGCTAACCAGCATCAGTTGTCCCAGTACTCTCTTCTATTCTGGACTCTAAAGCCAGAGTCACGTGGCCAAAGCAGCTGCTTGCTGAGGCTGCAACATGGTCCCCTTGTTCTATTACATTATCACCAGCTTTCTGTTTTCCAATTCCTTCACTGTCTAAGATCAGCGGTCCTGGAACTTGCTCTGTCTTTGAACTCAGAGATCTGCATGATTGTCTCTTAAGCAGTGGGATTAAAGGTGTGCTCCACCATGCCTAGATTTAAGTTTTTCTTCACCTATAATTTGCTTTGTTCTAGGCAGCCCTTGAACTCAGATCTGCTTGTCATTGCCTTCTGGGATTATAGGACTGTACTACCATGCCTAGGCCTAAATTTAGCTGGGTGAGATCTTGCAACAAGGTCACAGATCCCTTAATTCAATATCCTTGAACACAGGATTCAGCTCCATTTCACTTCCTGGTGCCCCTTTAATACTCGAACCATATATTTTATATTTTTCCCTTTTAAGCTTTCTGCATTTATTCAAAATGCTCTTCATGAGACTTAACCAGAGAACAAAGTCTCTGCTGGGCTTTTTTGAGACTTCCTTTGTCAATGCAATTAATCTGAGTCTCTTCACCTGAGTCTCAGGCAGACTCTTCAGACAAGGGCAAAAAGCAGCCACATTCTTTACCAAAATACCACAAAAACAGTCTCTAGGCCACTTATTGAAATCCTCCACTGAAACCTCTTGGGCCAGGCCCACACAATTCAAATCACTCTCAGTAACGTAGTCTTCCATATTCCTACTAGCATAGCCCATTAAGCCCCATTTAAAGTGTTCCACTGCTTTCCAAATCCAAACTCCCCAAATCCACATTCTTCCAGACAAAATCATGGTCAGGCCTATCAACAGCAATACCCCAGTCCCTGCTACCAACTTCTGTCTTAGGGTTTTACTGCTGTAACAGACACCATGACCAAGGCAGTTCTTGGAAAGGACACCATCTAATTGGGGCTTGCTTATAGGTTCAGAGCTTCAGTCCTTTATCATCAGATGAGAGGATGGAGCATCCAGGCAGGCATGGCGCGGGCAGAGCTAAGAGTTCTACATCATCTGAAGGCTGCTAGTGGAAGACTGCCTTCCAGGCAGCTAGGATGAGTCTTAAAGCCCACAACCACAGTGACACACCTACTCCAATAGGGCCTCACCTTCTAACAGTGCCACACCCTGGGGTAAGCACACATAAGCCTTCACAGCAAGCACAGGAAAGTGTCACGGCAGTCGATGGGGGGTGGGGTGGGCATCTCTGGGAGTAGCTGTGGAGACCTGGGATAGAGGAGGTTCTGGGGAGTTTATGGGGTGACTTTAGCTGAGACTCCTACTAAGATGCCAAATCTTTTAAATTCAGACTCCATTTTAGAGAACCTGACCTAAGTTTGAACTCAGGTAGACTAACAGGCTGGGACCTAGTATTAGTTTCCAAGTTGTCCCCCAACAAAACCTGAACCTAGCTCCAGTCTCTAGGCTAATCCCCAACAAGACCAACATTTCCAGGTTACGCCTCTCAACAAGATGATCACCTCTAGGTTATTTCCCCAACAAACCTGTACCCCCAGGTTACAAGTCCACCCCCTGCCTAAGGATCACCAATACAGAGGGGAACAGAAGTTAAGTTTATGATATGACTTCCAGCACCAGCCAATTATGTTAAAGGCCACAGTAGCTTTCCATTTAGATGCTTGTACACGTACTCCCTACTTGCTGCTTACTATAAAGCCTTGCCCAGATAGACATTCGGGGTTCCCCTACCATCAAAACCATCCTATGTGATGGTGGTGCATTGTGTGTGTGTGTATGGGGGGTGCCGAGCTAGCTTGAAGAGAATAAAGACCCTGATGTGAGTTGCATCAGATCAACTCCTGTGTATATTTTGGGCGATCATTTCCCTGGCACAACACTACCACTGGGAGATATGTACTTCCAGTGGAGAGAGGGAGGCATCAACCCACCCACAAAATCTTCAACTGAAAATTTTCACTGCTCTACAACTTGTGCAGAGATAACGATGGAGCAGAGATTGAGGGAATGGCCAACCAATGACTAGCCCAATTCAAGACATAACCCATGTAAGAGGCCTGTTGATTTAAAATTTTACCATGATCCTAAATGGTTTCACCAGAAATCTGATGTGATTATGAATATAGTTCAGTTATTTCCCCTACAATTGAATACTTTATTAATTTCCAAATTTTCATAATTTTAATGCCCCAAAGCCAACTCTATTTAGTTCTGTTTTCTTAGGCTTCATTTGAGAGTTAACTATTTTGCCCCAATTGGAGATGTTTAAAGAGTTCTTACTACTGTCATTTGGCTTTGCATGAAATCCACAGTGGTAGATCCTTCCAGAGAAGGAAGGAGAAATTTCTGTCTTTTGCCTCCCAATGAGTCCTCTCTTTAAAATATTTGCCAAATCAATAAATGAATCTTACATGTTATTATTATGTGATTTATATTACAATCATCGATCTACTTTTTTTAAAAAAGCACATTATGTATCTTTTCAAATGGTGTATGGCTTTTGAGAAAAACTAGAATTATCATCATTAAACAAAAGAGGAAAAAATCCATAATCTAAAAATATAAAATTAATCAGTTATTAATAAAAAGTTTCTCACCTATGTATATAAATACTTATGTTTAGTTTTTAAATTGTTGAGCTGGATAGTTTTACATCCACTTAACATAAAGCAGTGGTTTTCTACCTGTGGGTTGTGACCCCTTTGCGGGTCAAAGGACTCTTTCACAAGGGTCACATGTCAGATGTCCTGAATATCAAATATGCATGTTACAATTTATAACCATAGCAAAGTCACACTTATGAGGTAGCAATGAGATAGTTTTGTGGTTGGGGGTCACCTCAACATGAGGGGTGCAGCGTTAGGAGGTTGAGAGCCACGGAGCTATAGTCACCCGAGAAGGGGGAGCTTCTACTGAGAAAATCCTTCATAAGATCAGATGAGCCTACAGGGCATCGACTGGGGAGGGCCCAGCCCACTGTTGGTGGGGACCCCCCTGGGCTGGTGGTCCTGGGTTCTTTAAAAACACAGGCTGGACAAGTCATGAGGAGCAACACCCGTCCATGGCTTCTCCACGAGCTCCTGCCTACACGTTCTTTGCCTGTTTGAGTTCCTGCCCTGGCTTCTTTTGATGATGGACTATGATGTGGAAGTATAAGCCAAATACGGCTCCTCCCCTCAAGTTGCCCTGGGTCACAATATTTCATAGCAGCAGCAATAGTAACTAAGTGGAACGATTATGAATATAAAGAACATGAAAGGATCAATATTGTCTCGGGATCACCAAGGCCAAGTTCTTAGTGCAGAGGGGCAAAGGGCAGAGAACAAGAGACAAAGACAGATAGGGGATGTGGGAGAGGGGGAAGGGAACAAGAGAGGGGAGCCGAGGACAAAGGTCTTCCTTGTAGAGAGGAAACAGGCCAGGCGTGGCCCATGGGCACATGTTGTGTTTTTTGTTTTTTGTTTTTTTTTTATATACAGGTAAAAGGGGCCAGCCCATATTAAATTGGGTGTTAATTTTAATTGGATATATTAATTAGGTGAGCCAAAGGGGGCTTTTGAGTGCTGGACTTCAGTGCTTTGATAGCTAGACCTTGCTGGTTGACCTCAGGAGAAGGAAGTGGCCAAATAAGGGAGTAGACCTTGGTAGCTAGCTTTAGGAATGTAATCTAATGGGTCTTAGGCAGGCAGAGGAGGGCAGGGCCTGCCACAGCCGTGTTTGCCAAGCTTTACATACTTGGGCTGCTCAGAGTCCCTTCACAACACCTACTAACAAATTTTGGCCACATATACTACAATATCTAATCTTTCTAAACTAAGAAGTATCCAACTAGGACTTGAAGTATAATTTCAATTTGTTGAATAGAGTTTAATTGTAAATAAGCCTATGATGTTTTACCCATTGTCCACTTATGTAACTCTTTGTAATGGGAACATAGTATTCATCTTTAGGAAAAGTTTTTAGAAATGAAAAACTTCAGTTAGAGTCTATAGTATATACATATATTTTCTTCCTAATTATAAATATGTAAAGCTATAAAAATTTAAATATCTCAGGCATATGCTATTGCACATTTCTATTTCAATGTTAGGCTATTTTGCATACCATTCTTTAAATTCACTCTTATAGTTTCTATGTCCATATGTTAGCATTTCTTTTTTTGTTGTTATTTTTGTTTGTTTGTTTGTTTGTTTGTTTTTCGAGACAGGGTTTCTCTGTGTAGCTCTGGCTGTCCTGGAACTCACTCTGTAGACCAGGCTGGCCTCGAACTCAGAAATCCACCTGCCTCTGCCTCCCAAGTGCTGGGATTAAAGGCGTGTGCCACCACTGCCCGGCATGTTAGCATTTCTGTCAATATACTCAGATATGTACAGTTTCTGTAATTTCTACTCATCATTTGATTTTATATGGGTGAGATACTAACACTGATAGATATTGAAAATATTAGATTTTTTTTTTTTTGCACAGTATATCTTTCCACATGTATGAGACTCTTTCTTTTAGGGGAAAAAATAAAACCTTCTCAGCTCCTGCAGGCAGGTGGACACACTAGCTTTGCTCCATTCTTTTCAGGCCAGTCCTTACTGACTGCTTGTCACATGATAAGACCCTTGCTACTCACTTATACACTGTGAGCTGCCATCCATTTCAGGTTAGCTTTGTCTGAAAAGTGAGTTCCAGGCCAGCCTATGCTACAGAGTGACGTTGCCAAACCAAACCAAAACCTCCTATAAGTGCTCAATAAATGTAAGATGTACAAACTAAAGGAGACATATCTAATTATTGTTTTAAAGGTTTCATTAGGAAAGTCACTACAAATGGTTTATTAGGAATTTTTATGCATAATAATGGACACTTGAAGTCTTTCTGTAGATGTTGAGTGACTGCTGGAAATTTGAACCAACTTAGTCTCACTTTAGAAATAATAAACAAAGAGAAGAGGAGGAGGGGAGAGAAGGCATGCACTGGATTAGTCCTTCTCTCACAAATTATTGCTGAAATGAATGATCAAGGTAAACATCCAGTTCCCCCTTTTGTGATGTCTTTAAGCAATGTATGTGCCATAAACAGCCATCACAGACGTCTCCTGAAGATTGTGGAAAGCAGTGTTTGGGTATGGCGTGAAAATACAGATGATCTGGCTCTCATCCTCTCAAAGTTAAGAGCTGAGAGCGTGAGGTTGTATGTGCGAAGCAAGTGTTAGTGTCATTATTATCTTTCCTCGCCCCCTGACCCACTTTTTTTTTTTTCGATTTTTCAAAACAGGGTTTCTCTGTATAGCTCTGGCTGTCTTGGAACTCACTCTGTAGACCAGGCTGGCCTCGAACTCAGAAATCTGCCTGCCTCTGCCTCCCAAGTGCTGGGATTAAAGGCATGCACCACCACTGCCCGGCCCCCTGACCCACTTTGTTGCATGTTTATATGTGTATGTACACAGGTATATAACTATTCATATGAATCTGGCAACATGCGCATGCTCAGGTTCATGTGGAGGCCCAAAGTTGATATCTACCATCTTCATCATTTTCTCCACTTTATTTACTGAGACAAGCTCTCTCTCAGAATGGGAAGCTCGCAAATTCTATCAAGACTGGCAAGCTAGCTTGTCTGGGGGATCCTGTTTCTGCCTTCCCACTGCTGGGATTACGGGTGGCTTGTGCCATGCCAAACCAACTTTTCCGTGGGTTCTGGACATGCAAACTCTGGTCCTCATGCTCGCCCAATACCCACCTTTCCAACGCTGATCCATTTTTTGTAAGTCCAATACTTACTGACGGCCAATCATGTGGTTTGAACCATGTTGTTTACTTATACATGGCGAATATGAGAAGAATTTCCGGCCCCTGAATTTTTCTAGCTTTAATCATATGGTGACCCTTAAAATGCTTCTTTGCTGAGGAGATGCCTCAGCAGGTAACACACTGGTGCAAGCATGAAGACCTGAGTATGGGTCTCTAGAACTCATGGAAAAAAGTTGAGTGTGGTGGCCTATGCCGGTTATCCCTGTGTTACAGAAGTAGAAACCCCGTGTGTCCTTGGGGTTTACTGGCCACATAGCCTACATGCCTGGGAAAATGCAGGCCAGTGAGAGGGACTCTGCTTCAAACAGAAGTACTGAAGAACGACACTAAGGGTGTCCGATCTTTATGTGCACATATACACATGCATGTATGCACCTGCAACATGCATGCACCCCTAAACAGAGGTGCTGCTTAGGGTTCAGATTAGTTACGAGACGGAACCCCTCACAGGACTCGGCGGTTTACTATCCACCTGACTTGGTATTTTGCTTTCTACATATTTCCAGGATCAGAAGATGCAATATCCATTTGTGATCTCCAGAGTTCTTAAGAGCCATCGTGGCGCCGTGACAGTGAGTGTAACGACTATCTTAAAAAATACTAGGTTCAGCCTCTGGTATCTGAGACATGATACTTCATGTCTCAAGTCCATACTTCAAAGGAAGATTGTGCTGGGAGCAGCTTTGCTCTTACTGTGTTTGCATTTATGAGGTTGGGGATGGGGCCCACGCTTGATTAAGAAAAGAAATACAGACAAATTACTATATTAGATTAAATTGTGAACCTGCTAATATCTTACATTTGTTTTTTTTGTTGGAATTTTTGAGCTTAGATTTTTATGCAAGCTGATTATTGTGGATAAAAATAGATTTATTGTTTCTATATTCTTTGAAGATTCGAAAAGTCAATAGCAAATGATAATTTATCAGGAAAAATAGCATTGGGATATTTGACAAAACCCAGGGCATCTGATAGCCTATGATGAAGCCTGCAACTCTGAGATAATATAGAAAAAAAATGATCTCTGGGAATAAACTCGGCAGACTGAAAGTCAGAAGTACAGTTCTCCACCTCAGCTACTATGCTATTTTTAAAGGAAGGATGTCAACACTATAGAAAATGTATTGCTTTCATATCTAGATTCTTTTTGGGAGTGAAATGATAAATTATATATTTCAGAAATTCATCACTGTGCATTTTGTACAGAAGCCACAAACAGGAATAATCTATTTTCTTTTATTAAAATGATTTGATTTTAATTCTGACAGTCACTGGAAGTTATCTAGCATCTCTATTTTTTTGACAAAGAAGCAGGAAAGGGGGTCCTGTGAATAGGACGTTTTCTGCGACTGGGGAGGTTGTCATTACCAGAAGGTTTTGTGCGGATAATAGATACCAAGCTTGGCTTGACTCCTCATTTCCAGGCCCTTTTACTTCCTTTGTATCGAATTGCTAATAAGTAGCTTCATCTTTTGTTACCTAAGAAGAATGGCTTTTTTTGTTTGCCCACTGAAGAGCATCACCCCACGTTCAGTGCGCAGTGATGAGTTATCAGGGGCTGATAAGCCACTCTATGGGAACAGGTTGGAATCCACAGGCACTTCCACAAACAGCAGACACTTCTGTGACCCTTGTGAAAGTTGTTTATGAAATCTGAAGAGAAGCTGGTTGAGGAAAAGGCAGCTACACTGAACAGGACCATTTCCCTGTCTGCACTCCTCTCTCTCTTCTTCCCAAGCAAGAACAGTCTACAAGATCCTTAAATAACTAATTCAGCTTTGATTACCCATTCAGGTATGCATCCCCACCAAGTAATTGTTTCTGTCAAGGGAAATATTTGAGCAACTGTTGAAGTATAATTTTAAAAACAGAACTGATCGATAAGAGATGCTTGGTCCTCTAGTAAATGTCCCCCAGAGGAAAATCACTAACAAGAAAAAGTCACATTTATGGAAGGTTTCTATTTATCACGTTTCTTAATCTTGTATTCATTCATCATGTTTCCCATATCAATTGCGATGTCTGTAGTGGATTTGTGGAGTGGTTTACAGAGAACCACTGTCAGTTAGAGAATGGGCTCAAGAAAGGACTAGACTTTGCCCAGAGGAAACTGAAGAAGCTGAGGAACTGAGGGTCCGGTAAGAGCCGGCTTGAGTCTGAAGCCTAACAGAGATGGCTGATGAATGGTTCTAGATCAAAGGAAATATTTATATTTGTATTGATTAATTTAACTTTGGTCTAAGCAATCTAATTATTAAATTTAGATTGTAAATCAATTCATTGTAATAGTTGGTATAGCTTTAACAAATGTGACTTTCTTTTTCTTTAAGATGTCTCCCATGTTAGTTCATCCTAATACTCCTGGTGCCATAACACATGGTTTGAAAGAAGTAGGACTAGACTGAAATGAAGCTGTGACAGAGGCTGAATTTTCTTTATTGTTTTGTTTACTTGCTTAGGTCATTACCAGATGATAAGTTTTTTCAATATGGTGCATTTCTAAAACTCTATCCCAGTGTAGCTCTTGAGTTCTATTTCTTTTCTCTGGTCATCTAATAGCGTATTGGTTGGGTTTATTCCTCGGAAATAATTATTTTAAAAACTTCCATTTCATAAACCCAGATACAAATTTCTTTAAATATTTTTTTAAAAAAATTGTGTGTGTGTGTGTGTACGCGCGCGTGCATTTGTGTGCGCATACATGTCATTGAAGTGCCTGCAAAGAACAGAAGAGGGCTTAAGATTCCTTGGAGCTGGAGTTACAGGAGCCCCACCCCTTCCTTCTCTGTCCCTCTGTGAGTTCTGTAACTAGAACTCAGATCCTCTGCAAGAGCAGCAAGTGTTCTTCACCGTGCTCCTACACCAGCTCTCCAGTCCTCATAGACTCAACTTTCTAGCTTCTCATGGCACTTTGACTTCTAAACCACATCATCACGTTATTTTGTATAGAACACACACACACACACACACACACACACACACACACACACACACA
>JADRCC010577286.1:13716-30372 GCA_019843855.1 Hylomyscus alleni
ATGTGTGCTCACACACACACACACACACACACACACACACACACACACACACAGGAGGGAGGGAGAGAGAGAGAGAGAGAGAGAGAGAGAGAGGGGGGAGAAGAGAAGAGAGAGTGTGAAGCATTTGAGAAACTTAAAGGTGATTATAAATGCAACCCACAAATTTAAAAAAAAAAAGTGTGTGTACTAGTTGCTTTTCTTGTCACTGTGACAAAATGCCAGAAGTACTCATCTTAAAGGAAAAGAAATTTATTTTCATTCCGTTTCAGGGGCCGCAGCTGTGGTGGGAAAGGCAGAGCAGCATCCCTCTGCAATGGTGGTAAATGAAGAGCTTGGGGCAGAATCCCAAGTGGGCGCCACCTTCAGTGACCCTTTTCTCCAGGTAGGTGACCTGCCCAAAGCTTCATAAATTCTAAAAACAGCACCCGCAACTGGGGGTCAACACAACCTGTGTGTGGCTTTTACATTCAAACTGCAGGGGTGTCCTGTGTTTACTGTGACAATCTGAACCTCAGGAGGCTGGAAATGAACCGAAACACTACAGGCCAGGTGCTCAATGAGGCAAAGAGAGGCGCAGGCAGAGTAAGAGACCTCGGATGACAAACCACAAGGGAAGATATAAACTGTCCGAACTAAAATCCAAGATATATCCATCCATCAGCAGTAAGCACTGCTGAAGTAAGCTGAAGAAGTATCTGGAAGGGTAGTTAGCATAGGTGTATTCCTCAGTCATTTGCCACCAGAGAGCAGGGTTCCCAGAATTCAAATTACACCCTTTCCCTAAAAGTTACTAAATTCAGTATTTTCCATTCATTTATTTGTGTGTGCAGATATGAGAATACCTAGGCATACATGTAAAGGTCAGAGAGCAATTTGCAGGAGTCAGTTCTTTCCTTCTACTGTGGATTCTGAGAATCAGACTCTAGTCATCAAGCTTAGCCAGAGGTTCCCTTTCCCATTAAGCCATATCACTGGCCCTAAACTTATTTGTAAAATATTTAAGACATCTGGTCACAAGAGACACTTTTCTCATTAACGAATATCTCCAAATGTGCTCGAAATGACTTCCAGTGTGGTTTAGCTGTGGCATGTCATGGGCACCATGTGCATTTGCATTTTGACACTGAACTCAACTGGAATTCATTTCTGCTGTGTGTATTGGTGTCAAACAGAAAGTTTCATCTGGAGATCTCATGGCAATGGAGTTAAAACGCTTATAGCAAAAGAATACTGGGGACAGGTGAGCATGAACTCCTTGGAGAAGGTTTTGGTTTTTAGTAATAAGACAATGGCACTACGTGTATGGTACTGTTTAACTGTTTATAATTTGCTGCACCTGGAAAATGTGTTTCATAGCAATGCAATACTTTAGAAAATGCCAGTTCAGTTTCAGTGGCATTTCTTCTTTGCCCCTCACTTTCTACCCTGGGGACTTTTTTCTTCTATCAGATCCACAGGCCCTTTCTTGATTGGACTTGGCCAATAATGACAAAGATTAACGGGAACCTGGGACTTAGACTCAGGCAAGTTGGAGCTTAAGGCTAACAATGGGTGGAGGGGACAAAGCCATCGGTCAGTAGCAGGACAAGAGATGACAGTAACAGTACTTGTCTGTGCTTTGGATTTGGGGAAAGGAGGAATCTGGAACAATTCTTTGAATATTTGCTGGCTGTAGTCTTGATGGGATGCCACTCACCAGGTAGACCCTGGGTCAAGACTGACTGTTTGGAGGACTTTGTATTTCCATTGATCTACAATCAAATATTGATTTTCCGGAGCTGCTTGCTCTTCACTGCTCATCATTATCTCCTGAGCTCCCCCAACTGCAGAACCATTGCCCAGCCAAGACCCTCTGATCCTGATCTTGAACGTTTTGCTCTTGAGCATAACCAGTTTCCCCATGCCAGGCTAACTGAAGGATTTGTACTCACAGAAATATTAGGATTAGGCCAAGAGGCAGATTGTCTCTCAGAAAGTCAACCCAATGAGCATCAGGAGACAGAATAAGTCAAGTAAAGGCAACTAGATGGAGAACTCCTGAAGTCAGGTGACCCACGAACATGAGCCCTTGTGTTCAGGAACACCGTAGGAGGATATATGCAGTCACTCAGTGTTTATTATATACTTAAAATATTCGGGCACCTTAATGACAAAATCCAGTCAGTTAACCATCGCTTATATACTTTTGCAAGGGCAGGAATTAAATCATGACACTAATGACCTTCAACCTGTGGATAGGTGGGGTGAACATGCTTAGCTGAGGAAAAAATGTCTGGATAAAATCATAGGAACAGATGAAATGTAGCACTTTCAGAGTGAGCCCGTTGCACAGCCATATTCTAGAATCCCCAGTTAGTTAATACAAAGGACACATATTTTCAAAGCACCTAAGCAGGTTTGCATACAAAGACGAACTTGAAAGGACTCTTGCTTTTGAGGTTTCTACTCTAGTGATATGCTCATGCATTGTATACAGACTAAAACTAAGCAATGCAAAATAAATACAGAGTTATGGATGACAACTGAGGATCAACTCTAAACAGAATAAGAAAGGATACAAAGTTTGAAGGATGGTTGTTATTAAAATTATTTTTAAATACTGAAGTAATTCATGTTTAATTTTGGAATATTATGCCATAGAGATCAACTACATCAACATATACAAAATAATTTCTACATAGATATCCCTCATGGACATATTGGTATATATTTTTAATTAAAGATTTGAATGTGTATGCAGATAAATAGATACACAATTGGATGTTTTATTTGATAAAAACGGAACCTTTTTAATATATGCTCCTTTTTAAAGTAATGTTTCTTTTTATTATTTATTTATTTATTTATTTATTTATTTATTTGTTTGTTTGTTTTTATTCACTTTACATCCCACTCCCTTCCCTCTTCCCAGCCACCCCTTCCCACAATCTTTCCCTTATTTCCCTCGTTCTCCTCAGAGTGGGTAGGGGTTCCCCTGGATACCCGTATCCCTGACACATCAAGTCTCTGTGAGGCTAGGCACATCCTCTTGCACTGAGTCCAGACAAGGCAGCCCAGCTAGTAGAACATACCCCATATACAGGCACCAGCTTTTGGGATAGCCTCCGCTCCAGGTGTTCAGGACCCACATGAAGACCAAACTGCACATCTGCTACACATGAGTAGGGAGGCCTAGGTCCAGCCCCTGTATGTTCCTTGAAGTGGTTCAGTCTCGGAGAGCCCCAAGGGTCCAGGCTAGTTGACTCTGTTGGTCTTCCTGTGGAGTTCCTATTCCCTCAGGGCTGCAACCCTTCCTCCTATTCTTCCATAAGAGTCCCCAAGCTCCATCCACTGCTTGGCTGTTGGTGTCTGCATCTCTGTGTCAGCTGCTGGGTGGAGCCTCTCAGAGGGCAGTGATGCTAAACACCTGTCTGCAAGCATAACAGAATATCATATAGATGTTGGCTTAATAACTTGATTTCTCCAGTAAAAAAATATTGTAGGGATTATTTCATGCACAACAATATTAATGTATAGAATCATTTATTTTTCCAAATAAAGCATTTCATTGTATACAGATTATTTTATTTCATAGAATTTCATACAATGTTTGAGTTCAGGGTTGTTATTTTCCCCTTATTATAAACACACTGAAAGCAAAATTCTAAAGCCAGTCCTCCTTTTTGTCAATGCTGAATGTTTAGAAGTGGAATTATTAGGCCACACAGTTCATACACAGGTCAAATGATTACATTAAAGGCAGATTTTATATACATATATATATATAATTATTATATTATATTATATATAATATTATAATATATAAATATTCCAGAGTAGGAACAATATAAACAATAATAGGTTATTTACAGATATGTAGAAGCCATAGAGAATAGGGGCTGATGAGTGATAGTTTGCGATAAAAGAAGATGAAGCAGGAGAAATAAAAAGGAGTAACCAATAAAATATGACGAGTCTTTAGTCTACAGGTCCAGGGATGGCGCTCTACCAGCTCTGTGCTCAGTGACTTTTAATTTGATGTTATGGTATACTCTTCGTCTCAGAAACACCAAGGCTCTGGAGTCAATTGCTTGCCTGCCTTATAGTGCTGGATGTTTATGTATGGGCTTGATAAAGCCACAGAACCTGTATGCTCGCAGAAATCAATGCTTTGCTAGACAGGCTCCCATGCTGCTCTCAAATTGAGTTTGAAGGAGCTCTATGCGAGAATCCAGCGTCATTATTTGTCTTCTTGCTATAGACATGTTGTATTAGGCACTTCTCTTATTGCTGTGACAAAACACAACTTAAGGGAAGAAGGATTAATTCTGTCTCCCAGTTTAAGAGAACACGGTTCTCATAGCGCGTGGTGGTAGGAGCACATAGCTGGGACCAGGACCCCTAAGCACAGGGCCTGGTATTACTCAGTTGACTTTTTCTTTTTGACCTTTTTATTGTCTGGCCGAGGACACGAGCCCATTGGATGGTATCCCCTACCTTCATGGGAAGTCTCCCTTCCGTGTTAATCCTTTCCAAAAATTCTTACAGATAAGCACAGGTTTTCATTTATCTGACACCAGTGTTATTTCCTAATCTCTTCAAGTTGACAGTCAAAATTAACCACATACAGTAAAGAACTACTTGATGATTGACAGTTATTATTTTTCCAATGAACAGGGAAAACTTATTTCTCATGGCACACCTGAAATGGGATTTCTAAAATGGTTACACCAAAAAAAAAAATAAAAAAGTTTCTTCATCCTAATAGGAGAAGATGGAGGTCTGAGGGGACGGCTGCTTCCAGCTGTTTTCATTTAGGAAAAGTTCCATTATCCTTTGATTTTCCTCAGTCTAGGGAATCATTATTATCCTGGCACTTCTCCTGACATTTTTATGACTTTGTTTATTTTAATACATGGTTCATTATTTGTTTTGGAGCAGCCTTCCCAACTATCCTTCCAAATGCCCCTTCAGCTTGCCCGGTAAGATGATGCCTAGTCTCTTTCGCTGTCTCCCCTTCCCGCTTGGCTGAATGCCCCTGTTCACTGGGGGCATAGAACTCAGTGGCAGCACTTCCAGACAGCGACTTTAATTTACTCCTTTGCATGATCAGGAAAATTAATTATTGTTTGGCTCTAAAGTGGAAGGATCTATATTGGGTTCACTAGGTGTCACGGGGGAAAGTGTAATTCTGTCCCACCCCGCCGCTTAGAAGCAAACATACTGAACGCCCACCTTGCACCATTCACTGAAGTTATGCCTAGCAGAAGCAGGCTGTGGAGACGGAAATGATGCCTTCCTCCCAGCATGCTTCTTGGTTTCTCGGCAGCAGGGGTCTGTTGATTGACTTGGCTCCTGGGCTGATGTTTACACTGCTGTATTCATCTTGCTCCGATGATGGGATGTGCCACCCGGATGTGGCAAGGCTGACAGGGAATGTGAGAAAGCCCAGACAGATGACAGCCTCTCTGTTCTTCTTCAGAGCCATCCAGGGTGATCTGTCACCTGATGATAGGCCACGGCCTGTCATTTATTTACTTACAGCTTTAATGTGGGAAAAAAACGAGGGGTGGTGGTGATGTGGGATGACAAAAGACAAGGAGAAAATGAAGGGCTACAGGAGGAAAAAAATTGACAGACCCTTTGTGTCATTAAAATACCAGCAGCCATTTTGTACATCCCAGTAGACATTGGGACCAGCCTGGGACACATGCGTAGCACATTCAGGGCAGGAAACTTAGATTTACACAGCAGGAACGTTCTCTGTTTACCTTCATGTCAGGGAGCAAACCCACTGTCACTTTCTAGCAAGCGAATTTGAATTGAAAAAAATTTTTTTTTGCTGTTTAGTTTCTGTGATATCCTTTGATCAGTTTGGTAAGCATGTTTCCCCTTTTGTTTTGTAATTGAAGTTCGTTTATAAACTATCCTTCGTGGGGTGTTGAAGTCGTCACCCACCCATCGATAGCAACCCGTGCTAGAAATCATCAACAAGCTAGTTTATCAGGCTTTTAAAAACTGTTCACTTGTTCTTTCTTTATAGTGACAGCTTGGTTGTAAGAACTAAACGCCTAAACCCGGGTAAGATGATGAACGTCTGGTTCATGAGGCAAATCTGTAGGGAGAAAAGTTGAACAATTCATATAGTTGAACTATTTAATCTTAAGGAGATTAAATAATAATATAATTCATAACATATAATAAATTATTTTACAAAAATAAGCAAAAACAATATGTGATTTTTACTCGTGTCTAAATGAGGCAACAAGCTTAATGAAAAAGCACATTAAATATTTTATGTAAGGATAATGATTCGAGTCACTGGATGTTTGAATGACACCTGGCATTTACAGCTCGGGTGTGTCATTTTAGTCATTTATGATGATAGGTCTTATTTTGTCGTACTGCCACCAGGGGAGGGACCTGAGGACTTTCCCACATGGATGATCTTTCTTAGAACAAGGGTCTGTCTGGTAGTGAGCCAACAGGCTAGGAGTGCACTGTGCCCTAACACCATAAAACATACACACAGTACTCTTAACAATCTGTTCCATGGGTCTCAGGTGCTGGACCTCCAACTACGTCATTAAACTCATCATGCAAAAAAAAAAAAAAAAAAAAAAAAAGCCAGCCAACTAACAAATTCCCTAAGGAGAATCATCCTTGAACACAACAGCAATCTGAATCCAGCAACCTTAAAATTAATATTCTCCATAAGGATCTCTGATTCAATGTTCCTTTGAGTCTGGGTTTTAAACTGTAGCTCCAGGTGCCTCGGAAGCCTACCCTGGACTCTTACTTGAATCTTTCTTCCTGCTCTGC
Organism: Hylomyscus alleni; assembly: GCA_019843855.1. Classification (NCBI taxonomy): domain Eukaryota; kingdom Metazoa; phylum Chordata; class Mammalia; order Rodentia; family Muridae; genus Hylomyscus; species Hylomyscus alleni. Next base: position 20,518 of record JADRCC010577286.1, read on the forward strand.
CTCCTGCAAATGGTGACATTACAGGAGAGCCACCACACCAGGCTATTTCCTGTATAACACAGTGCTATACCAACCATCCTGTGGCTCACAGTTGCAGCAGCCAAGCAATCCCAGGAGGGTACCCTGCCATGTAGCTGGTCCTTCATTTGTCCCATGAAGATGAATCCTCTAAAGATGTCAAAACCATACCAGTGGGTCCAGAGCAGTTTAGGGATGTCCCCTCTTAGGATAGTACCAAACGATGTAGAGGAGGCTGTTGGAGCAGGCCCAGTGCAATCCATTTTCTCTAGCTGTCACCCCTAGTCCTGGGCGTTCATAGGTTTGTTGCTTCATGTTGGGTTAGGAAAAGGCTGTTTTAATGTGTTTCCGAGTGGAGTCTCTTACTGATTCTGGAGATTCCAGCTGCATATGACAAGCCAATTCTTCTGTGTCTCTGTAGCCGGGAAAAGAGATATCTAGAGACCCATAACTTAAAGGAAGCTTTTAAAATGATTTACTTATTCTTATCCTACATGCATTGGTGTTGTTGCCTGCATTTATGTCTGCATGAGGGTGTGAGATCCGCTGGAACTGGAGTTACAGACCGATGTGAGCTGCCATGTGGGTGCTGGGAATTGAATCCACATAGGGCATGGACCCCCACTGACAAGGACTTGTCAGTTTAAGACTTCCAGACAGCAATTTACTACGCCAATATTCAGAGGGCAGTGATTTTGCTTTCTGTGGCTAGCTCTTGACATCTTCTTTGAATGACCCTGGTGACTCAACAGAGTCAGGTGAATTCTGCAGACAGCCCACTTCCTCTAGTGTACTTCCAGACGTTTCATTTTTTGTGTTGGCTCAGGCTCTCTTTTCCTTCTCAAATAATTTCAGCACGGAAGAGAAATTTCTTCCCTTTGATGTATTTGAAACTTATATTGGATGTGAACTATGACAATAACCTTGGTCTTTTCATCATGTAAGCAGAGTTGGTTTTTAAAAGACTTATTCATTTGTTTATTTTCATGTATGTATGTATGTATCCATGTGAACATATATATACACAGGTGTGTACAGGCATGCTCATAACACATGTGTGAGGATAGCTGCTAGAAGGGAGTGCTGGGCATCTTTATGTATCGCTTCTCACCTCATTGGGCTCTCTCCTTGAACCTGGGGCTCACTTCTTCCCATCAGCTTTGGCTAGGCTGGGAGAGAGCAACAATTCCTGCAGATCCTCCTGCCTCTGCCCTGCTCAGATCTGGGGTTACAGTTGTCTGTGGGACAGCTGCTTGTTAAGTGATAGGCTAGATCCAAATGTCAGTCCTCATGATTGTTCAGCAAGTGCTCTGAACGGCTGAGTTACCTGCTCAGGCTCCATTCTTAGGTTCACAACCTGTTTCTTTCTGTAAACAATTCTTCCTATGTTCTTACCCTTGCCTCCATTTTTGAGGAAAGCTAAGAAGTAATAACAGCTACCGTCCACTCAAGCCCTTTCTGTTGAGACCAAAAGACATTCCTGAATCTATAATTTGTAATTTCTATTATCAACATGATTACTCTTGACTTGGACATCTTCTTGTTCTATCTAGTATCTGTCAATTCATAAAAAGCACTAAAATAAAGGTGTAAAACAGACAGGCAGGTGGGTGGAAATGTGTATTTGCTACTTGTGGTAGTTTGAATAGGTATGGGCTCTTGTTTGAGTGCTTGGCACATAAAAAGTGGCACCATTAGGAGCTATGGCCTTGTTGGAAGAAGTGTGTCACTGGGGGTGGGCTTTGAGACTTTATAAACTTAAGTCTGGCCAGTGGGTCACAGTGTTTACCTATGGCCTGCAGATCAAGATGTAGAATTCTCAGCTCCTTCTCCAGCGTCATGTCTGCTTAGACGCAGTCCTGCCTCCTGCCATGATGATAATGGACTAAACCTGTTAAACTGAGCCAGCCCCAATTAAATATTATTCTTTGTAAGAGTTGTTATGGTCATGATGCCTCTGCACAGCAATAAGACACTAAGACACTACTACTTAACAGGAAGATTCCTCAAAATCCCTGGGTACTGGGGGAATATTTAAGATAGTGAATCCCATTTAGAAGCTAAGCGTCATTTATCTGGAGTGGGAGAATCTATAAATAACCAACATGGTTCCCACTGGTGTCACCCAAGGAAGTTGAAAGCTACTCACCTTGCTGGGGGTGTGAGAACATACAGTCCATGATGTGTCGCTTTGTGCCTTAGGGTACTCCTGGTGGCTCTTGGCGACCCTTAGCCTATGACAATGTCACTCCAGTTTCTGCCTCTATCTTCTTATGACCTCCTCCATGTGCTCTAACAGGAACATCTGCTGTTGATTTCAGGGGCCATTCCAAGTCAGGGGTGGTTTCTTCTTGGGATGTTTAATATTACTTTCTATAAGATCACATTCTGAGATTCTAGGTAAACCTGAGTTTGGGTGGACATCACTCAGCTCCATGTACTCTCACTCTCATTCAGTGTATCTCAGAAGGGTGGAGAGAGTGGAAAGACATTGAAACCATAGTTACCAAATAGAGGGGGATTCACTTTAACTTTTGTATTATTTCATTTATGTTTTTGTCTAATTAATATAAGAGAATGCAGAATTTTGAAACACTCTCCTCGGGAGCCTGGAAGTGGAAATTGTAGTTTTCTGATCAACATTCTGTCGTGTTTTCCTGTGGAGCCTTCTCATTTGACCCTCCCAGCAGCCCGGTGAAGTATGTGTGGCAAATAGTTCTAATGAGAGCCTTGGAGAGCAAGATGCAAGGCTCAACTCAGTGTGAGCGCATTTTGCTCACATTCTCTCTTAGTGACATCTGGGGCAGTCTGGGGCACAGGTGCCATCTTATTGTCTCAGGAAGCAGCTTTTCCCCTCCCAGTACCCAAGGAGGTATGTACCCCCACTTCTACTTCCATATCCCAGTTTTCACCAGATTTTGAGATGTAGGGATACATATATTCTTAACCATCATGACTTTAGGGCCTGTCCAGCTTATTATCAATGGATTTTTGTAATGCTGAGTGAATGACATTCCCTTCCTGGGTCTTGGATTAACACACAGAGAAAAATAACTTTCTTACAAGAAATGAAGAAAATAACTTACATTTAAAACTTCAAGCAAGGCACCCCTAAGATCAATAGCCTCTTTGCAGCATGTCTTTTCCATTTGAACAAAAAAATAAGATTGGGAAGCAGAACCTTGTTCAGCACGTGCAGAGCCCCAGTGGGTCGGCTTGGATTCAGACTCTCAGTCTCATCAGGTATAAAATACTAGGTGAGTCTCCAAGTCCACTGAACTGCTTGATTCATGGGCAAATAACTGAGAGGAATTGCAAGCAAGGAACTCTGTCTTTGCTCTGTTTAAACTCAAATCAATTTAAACATCATGGGAGGAGCCTGTAGAAAACCTTGCAGATACAACAGGAGGAGGGAGGAGTATACAAGGAGCTTGGGAAGTCCCCAGCACTGCTTCAGTGTGTCACACAAAGGAGAAGACAGGTGAGACATTTCTGGTGTATTTAAGATGGAATGATAATTTATTTTTTTAAGAGATTAATTTGCCTCTCTCCCAAAAGATAATTACACTGTACCTCCTGTTATTCCCATTGTACCGTAATGATGATGTGGTAATGGAAGACTTCAGTATTTCCAAAGGAATTCAGAAACCGGGATGATGTCAGGCTTAGATCAAATAGAAATAACTTCTAAGGTCTCCACTTATTAAAAATGTATGTCATGTGTTCTAGGATTTTCCTGCATAGTGATTGCACACAGGCAGGAGGCAGCCTGACTCTTGTTAACGACCCCACTGCTCTCTCCCTTCCTCATCAAGCAAGGAGGCGAACAAGCACTGGCAAAGGCAGACAATAGACTCACCTTTCTCCAAATCTGCGAGGAAAATGTGGAGGCCTTTGTAGAGCTTCAGCAGCGGTCTCTGTGGGGTACCCCTGCTTGACATGGCTGCCTTTTTGTTGATGAGGGCTAAGGCACTAACATTCTGTTCACACAAACAGTAGTGCTTAAACCAGGAAACATTCAAAGTCTGATTTCAACCCCACTCTCCATCCCCACCCCAACCCGAGACCTTCTGTGTTCCTAGTGTTTGGTGCTGTTTCCAGACTTCATGTTTCAGAATCTTTTTCTTGTCACACACTAGCTCCTTCCCCCTTCACAAATTCAGGCAATCTGGGTCTTGTGGTGCTCACCTGTAATTACAGCACTACAGAGGGGCAAGCAGAGTCAGAGGGCTCAAGGTCAGCCTGGGTTACCATAGGATCTTGTCTTTAAAACCAAAACCAAATGCAAAAGGGGAAATGATGTGGTCATATTTTAACTTCAAAAAAAAAATTAAAGAAACAAAACTAAAAAACAAAGCAAACAAAACAGACAAAAATTCAAACCAGAGTGACCCCAACGCTTCCATACAGACCTCAAATTTCTCCCTTTGATATAAGAAACAACATTTGTCATATTTAAGCCATAATAGACAACAAGCCAAAGATCAGCTATCATCTCATAGCTGATATTGTATAAGAATTCACACATCTTGGTACCTCTATTTTGTTAGGCACACATCGGTTGGTGGTGGTATGTGCACCGGCTGTACATTAACAATAGGACAAAAACAGAATGCAGGATCTGCCTTCAACTAGGTTGCAGATGATGAGAAAGAGGAGTGTACTGAAACTAAGCATACATTTTCTGTAGGTTTTTAGATAAAATGCTCATCAGGGAGGCAGAAGTCTTAAATTACAGCATGTTTTTATCCAAGATTGATAAAATACAGTGCGATATAACTCTCTTCTGTATTTCCCTTGTTGCAGAAACCACTCAGTGTGGTGGCTAGAAGGTGGGTTTCTGCCCAGCTTGTCCCCACTGGGTGCAGCGGGTGGAGTGACGGGGCCTTTGGCGTCCCCACAGTATGTTATAATTCTTCCGTGGCAGTAATAATTAGAGTCCCTCAGAGGAGCTGGGAAAGTACAGAGGCAGAAATGAAGCCAAAACAAAAGAATGAAAATGTGAGAGTAATACTCAGCTCCCCTGCATTTTTTCTGTACTGAACAGTGGGAAGAGTAGATCGAACCTACAAGCGAGGTCCAGTTTCTCAACGAAGGCTCTTCGTGGGCATGCACTCCAAGCACTGTGGTCCGCCAGAGACCTCTTCCCAACCTTCCACCTTCCTGATGACTGGAGTCTATGTTGTATAGTGTTGGTCTCAAAATTACATCCATGTGTTCTAGGACAAACACCAGGGTTCACCCTGAGATAGCCACTTCTTTCTAAACCCTCCCTGCATTAATTTGCACACTCCCCAAGTGGTAGATTTTCTTTTTTTGTGGCAAGACTTGCTCATTTTCAGGCGGTAAGGGTGAAAGCAGGAACCCAGAGTGATGTTCGAGTAACTGTATCCCCACAGGGCCCAGGATCAGACAGTGGCCATTGTGCAGGGCCTTGGGAAACCTGTTTCCTCCTAAACCTTAATCACTTCATACACGCAAACACACTATCTTACAAACGTCTGTTCCTTTTAGATATCTGTCATTTAATACAAATACAAATTGCTTAATTTCTTAACTTCACGTTTTAATCAGCGTGTACAACATCCTATCCAAGTACTAACCAGGACTGATCCTGCTCAGCTGCTGCCATCAGACCAGGTCAGGAATGTTTACATAGGTGTGCTATTGACATCATGTACCATCTTAAGTAAGAAGAATTAGAAACCTTAAAAGGAGATTTTTGTTGTGGTTGTTGTTGTTCAGAAAAGAGTGGGAAAGAAAATAAGTGGGACGGAAAGGGAGTTATCATGAGTATGAGAAAATGCCTGACAAGAACAGCTTAGGGAGAGTTTGTAAGAGAGAGAGGGTGTGTAAGGGAAAGAGGGTGCCCGGTTTATAGGAATACAGCCCATTGTGCAGGAACAACGTGGTGGCAGGCAGTGGGATCTGAGGAAAGGACTCCTTCCCTCTTCACATCTGGGCAGAGCAAGAAGAGACCTGGCCAGATGTTGAGTCAGGCCAACAACATCCAGGTCCTCTGAGTAGCAGCATTCCCCAACCATGTTCTTCCCCCTAAAGTCCCTTACTCTCTCAAAACAGTGCCACCTGAAGAACCAGGAAATACAGTTCACATTCAAGCCTCAGGAGGAGCGTTAACACGGGTGTTTCAAAGGGTACTCTCTGTAAGTGTGCAGTATTTTCCTTCTGAAATCATGAAAACTTAAATCTGCAATTTGGGGTACCCCTTGCTAGAGACAGTGGTTTGTTTTTAGAAGTCACTTATTTTCACCAGCTGCTTCCCCCCCCCCCAAATGGATTGAAAATACATCATTTCAATATGACCCATATAATGTTGAGTTAATGGCACAATCTAACTTGCTTTAGTACTGTTCATTGTGTCCACATAGGCTGGGTGCCTGGGAAGTATGTTTTCATTCAAAGTGTATGTTTAAGAAGTTCACAGAGCAATCTCAAAATATTGCTAACTCTGGAGGTCATCTGGGGCTTCTTTTGGACACCAGAGAAAAAGAAATAAACAACGCCATCAGTCCTATCCACGAAGCATACTGCAGCCATACTTAGAATCTAACACAACTGTAATCACTGTTAAGATTTTCATTTTAGACAAAAACAGAAAAAGAGTAAACTATTAGGTACTATGAGAGACTTTGATGCTTCCCCCTTGAAACCAAGCTTCCATCCTCCTCTGTGTATAGCACTGGGCTCACAGGATGCAATGACCTGCTCATCCTGACAGAGATGTGTGCCAATTCCATTTGCTTTGAGAAACATATCTTTGCTTAAGTTAAGTCTCCTTAATTGGATGCATGGGGCAGGCATGTGAAATGAAGAAGCCCCATGCTGTGTCATGTCCAGGAGCCACTCTGGAAGGAAACCTGCAGGGTCCACAGCCAGGCTCATCCCTTAGCTGGTTTCTGAGTCTGCGGTGTAGTCCTCACAGCCAACACATCGCCCACACACCACCTCTCCTCGGGGAACTGTTAGTAGTGATTACCTACCCACAGATCTTTCGCATATTTCCCTCTCCTTTGCCCAGTTCTAAATCTCGAGTCAGCCAGGTATTAGATGTCTTTATCTATGCCACCATTACAAAGATAGTTCAATGAAACACTATGGGTTCGTCAAGCGTGAATTTTACTTGTGATAATGCATTCTGAGAGCCATTCGATTTTACTGGCCTTGACAGAACTCATAGAAACAAATCCAAACCTTAATATGCCACTTACAAAATTAATTAGGCTCCCCTTCCAGGCATATTTTGCCTTTCATGTTTTATAGGGAAACAGCGGGTCCTCTAAGTAGTGATGGAGTGACAGTGTGACTTCTTCAAAGAAACGTTTGCAGTGACCCAGCTCTGGCTTTTGGTTCCACACAGTGGTTCCCTCTCTGAAACCTCAGCGCCTTCAGGATAGAATGGGCTGCCAGGTAGGTGGAGAAGTGTCCAGTACCCATTACTGGAAGCATTCACTTTACCTCTGTCTCCCAGGAGGTGGAACCCATCCAGGGGAGGAAGCCATGTTGGAAAGGACACAGTATTCTCTAACACAGCTTCTGCAGCATCTACAAGTCTGTGCTCCATGGTCGTTCTGACCCAGCTTTGTGATGTGATGATTGCAATTACAGATGCTCACGCATTCCAGTCAATACTATTTCTTGTAGCATGCTCTGTCACATTCCCCAATTCAAAAATATTTATTTGGAGGTCGAGGGCATAGGGCAGCTCGACTGGTAAGAGTGCTTGCCAAAGGACCCTAACAATACAATCTCCTATGTCCCCACCACACATAGAATGCCAGTTAAACACCCTTGTAACTTAAGCACTTAGTGGGTGCAGAAATAGGAGGATTCCTCTGGCTTACTAGATGCTAACTTAACTCCAGGTTCAGTGAGAGACCCCGGCTTAAGGGAATAATGTGAGAGTGATCAAGTAGAATGCCAGTGTCCTTCAGTGACCTCTACATGTGAACACCATATACACACCCTATATATGTATAGGCTCCATGTGATAATTTGCCCAAATAGCAGCATTCTTAATGCCCTCTTTCTCTTTTATTGCCTGAGAAGGCTGTGGTGGGCCAACACCCACAAACAGTAGGATGCATACATACATCACTACAGTCACACTATCTAGCCCTATCCCTTGCTGGACTCGAGCCGTGGCAATACTTGGATTTCTCGCCCTCAGTGCTCCTCTGCCAAGCTCAAACCATGGCGCGTATGTGCTCACCTCACAGAGGTGCTCAGTCAAATCATGAGGTCTTTAGCGCCAGGCAGAATATTTCTAATGAACATGATAGTAACCATTCAATATTGGCTAGGTATGTTTTTTTTTATGATTCTCCTGAGCTGTCTCTTCTCAATGACTTAGCAAATCTGTCCATTTCCTGCCATGAACAAATGATGGATAAAGCATCAAGAGCTTTATTAATTATTGACACCCCTTCTGAAGGGTAAATAAATCATAAATACCACGATTGATCTTTTAGCCTTTTAACCTTTCATTACTCAAAACCATCTTAATAGGTGGGGGATGCTTTCTTATGGAGGGGGTAGTTTGTTTTCAGTTCTTTACATAGTCCACAATTCCATGACACCACCCTTAAAATCCATTCCCCATGTTATAGGTCTATAGACCTATGTTATAGTCTTATTCTGGCTTTAACAGTATCACTATGGGAACTGTGCACACGGATTATATAAATGTAGACATATGTGTGCGCATATATGCATGTAACAGCACATTGGGACTTAAGCACTTTTCAGATTTGTATTTTGCTCCCTGAGCCATTTCCATTCAGACATGGTAGCTCCGGTTTAATGTCTAAATGATTCCTGCACGTGCACTACTCCTTTCCCATTCAAACAGACATGATCCTGGCTACTGAAAAGCAAAGATAAGCCACACAAGAGTTACCGTCTCAGTCTGTGCAGGTGATGTTCTGTGAACCTCTGGGTGCATGTGGGCACGTGGTTATATTTTTCTCCCCACACAATAATACTTTTTTTTTTTTAACACATCGCAATGTTCAGTTCATTACAAGTCATGACAAAGCCCCAACTGAACCCAAGGGACAGGACAACTCTCTCAATCTTTGTGTCCTGAGGAGAAGCTGTTCCTATTGTAATGCAGAGAATTCCAGTCCAGGAAATGGCAGCTGTGACATGCTTTGTGGTGGGCTTAGAGATCAGCTACATTTTGCCCTGCTTTCTTACATTCTATCTTATGTATTAAGGTTCATCTCCTCATAAATAATATACTTCTAGATTTTTTTTTAATACTTTTAAGACAAGGTCTAAGGCAACCCAGGGTTTTTCTCAAACTCATTGTATACCTGAGGATGATCCTGAACCTCTAGCCCTCTTGCCTCTGTCTCTGGAATGACGGGATTAGAGTTATGCAACCTTACCTTCAGTTTCATATGGTCCTGGGGAGTGAATCCAGGAATACATGCAAGCTAAGCAAGATCCTATCAACTGAGCTAATACCCCACCCCCTCTAATATGCCTTATAGAGATACAGAACTTCGCTGGTTTCAGCTGAATCTTTATGTCCCCAAACTGTGTCCCTTTCTCCTTTCTACTTGCTTTTCTCCATTTGTAGCTAAAAACAAACCACTTCATAAGAGTCTCATCAATTTTTCTCTGTGTGCACTTTAGTTAAAAGAGCCTCCCGTGCTGTGCACTATGCTCTGTGGGGACACAGTGTCACAGTCGGCTTGCCTGGAGATCAAAGTGGAGCATCCTGGGCTCACAGAAAGCCTGCGGTGCCCCTGCGATGCTCCGTCCAGCAGGCCTCTTGAGTGCCTTCCATTTCAAAAGCCTTCTGGGATGATA
>JADRCC010577287.1:0-15514 GCA_019843855.1 Hylomyscus alleni
CTTGTGTCTGGGAGATCTAGAGAAGACAGATCTCCCTTCCCAGGTCTTCCAGTGATCCACGGTACTCTGAAATTGCTTATAGACCATCAGGACAGATAGATCTGCTATGGAGCCAAAGGAAAGAGGGCAACCCTTTGACACAGACAAAGATACAGATACAAAATTAACTGAGAAAATATGATCAGTCCTATCACAGAAAGCAGGCCACAGAGATGGACACAGTCTGAACAACATGAGAAATAATCACATAAGGACCTGATAGGAGCCAGGGTATTTTTTTTTTTATTATCTTCAGAGGAAGAGAAAGGGGAAAAAAAAGTGTTGGGCAGGAAACAGATGTAGGCACCAAGCTAGAAAAAAGTTCCTGAGCTTCTGACCACTCCATTACATTTGCCTTATGCATTAAGATATAGCCTCGGCTATGTCAAAAACCCTTGGGATGCTAAGACCCAGAATATGGGACATGACAAGGAGAAACGTCATTGTTATGAGTGAGAGTGCTGTTCCTGATCACTGCTTTGTGCATAGTGCTTCATTGTCTACCTGGTATAAAGTAGGTGGTTAATGTCCATATTCAATGACACTGAGACAGTTCAGAATTTGTTTCTTAATACCAATATTGCATGAGAAACATGACAAAACTCCTTCCTAGCCTCAGAAGACGTCTCTACAAAAGTCTTTTCTCAGAGTCATGCTTCTTTCTCACTTCCATTTAACACTATCAGATACACACACACACACACACACACACACACACACACACACACACACACACACACACACACACACAGACAAGTGCCATAGTTGCCCATCATTCTTGTTATTTCCTCTAATATTAAAGGTTACACCTTCAATGAAGTATTGTGAACTAAATTAGCAAACTCATTTTTTATATGAAGAAGGGAGAGTAAAATTCTGAAGAAGAGAATGTAGATCTTCAGACTTTTAAATCAGAAGGAGGGCTTTCTAATGTGAAGTATTTATCGGCCCATTCTCCTGAGAAATAGAAAATTCAAATTTCTAGTGTTGCAAAGAAGGCTAATTGTCCAGATCATCTAGCAGGAGACAATATGAATTTCTTCCATGGGTATTAATTTCACTGTATAGGGAATGGTAAAGAACACAACTGCAGGAGCTAGTCCGGCCAGTCTCTGGAGGGTATTAGTTGTATGATCCAGAGAAAATGACTTTGTTTCTCAGCGGTAAAATGGTATTCTAGTCTATTTTTCAGTTATACATGATCAAACACCATGATCAAAACTTGAGAAGAAAAGGGTTTATTTCTACTTGTAACTTGCAGGCCACAATCCATTGTGGAGGAAAGTCAGGGCAGGAATAGAAGCAGAGGCAGAGGCAAGTGTGTAGGAGAGCTGTTTAGTGTCTTGCTCACTAGTTCCTTCTCATCTAGCTTTCTTTACAGACCAGGACCCCTGTCTAGGGAAGGTATTGCCCATAGCGAGCTGGGCCTTCTCACGCCGATTGGAAATCAAGAAAATGCCTCATAGACATGCCCACTGGCCAGTCCAAGCAAGGCAATCTGAAGTTGAAACTCTCCCAGATAACTCTGAAATGGAGTTGACAGCTCTGTTCTAATTAGTTCTAGAACAGAAATTGGCACTACCAGGACTGGGGTGTAAATGCAACGGACCTGATCTTCATGTTTTGGGGGATATTTATGAAAGCATTTAGAACTCAGAACTGGAGAAGACACTGCATACGCAGAGCTTGAAGAGCTCGTCTCTAAAACTTAAAAGTCAAGAATGATGAGATTCAGCTACCGAAGTTTCCGATGGCGGAAAGACTCTTATCAGGGCTGTTTGTGTAGGGTTGAATTAAGGATCTGCGATTGCTGGTCAGCTGAAGTGGAAGAATTGTCTGCAATCAATAAAAGACCAGTACTACTGAAATGAAACCTTTGCTTTCCAGGGACAATGGATGCTGATTAGCTGGGGCTGAAAATCCAGCTGTGAGTAAAAGACAACTACCATGGAGGTGATATCTTTCGAGAAGTATTTCCCCAAGGTCAGCAACAGGGTAAGTTAGCTCAGCAGTGAAAGGTAAGGCCACCCCAATAAAAGACAAATCATTTTCCTTCTGCTGTGCCTTCTAAAAGCTATGCTGTGACTAGAAGTTTCAGCCTGCACCTGAAATTTATGTTCTTCCAACATAAATTTAGCAATCAGTATAATTCCTTAGCTCTGGCTGTCTGATAAGATAATAATAATTTAAAACAAATTGTCATTAAAATCAACCATCACACATGGGTTGATAATAAAACTTGCTCATGGTATTAAATGATTTTCCACATACATTAAATATATTGAATAATAAAGAAATAGCTGTTATTATTTTTCTTACTATTCTAATGCACCGATAGAACAGCAGATTAAATGTAACGGCCTTAATTTAGGTTTCTGTTGCTGTGTTAAGGCACCATGACCAAAACACCTTGGTGAGGAGAGGGTTTATTTTTGCCAACAGGTTACAATTGATTATCAGAAGCCAAGACAGGAAACTGGTGGCAGGAACTGAAGTAGAACCATAGAGGAATGTTGCTTACTGGATTACTCCGTCCTGGCTTTCTCAGCCTGCTTTCCTATATAATCCAGGTCCCCCCGCCCAGGGACTGCCACTGTCCCCAGTGAGCTGTTCCCTCCCAAGCTTACCCAAAGGCCAATCTGATGGAGACATTTTCTTGACTAAAGTTCCCTTTTTTTTCCTCACATGACTCTAGCTTGTGTCAACTTGACCAAGACTACCCAAGACAATCATATTTCTGTCAACAAATGGTGATTTAAAGTTGAGATCTTAAAGACCATCAATCTTTAGCTTTAATTACTGAACATACAATGTTCGACATTTCCTGCAAATCTATTTATTTAATGATCCACCAGCTTCAGGTTTCCCAGCCCTTCTACAGAAGAGAACGGACCCTTCCCATTCATAGCTTTAGAGAATTGCAGAGTGACATCACATTATTTCTTAGAAAAGGCTCTTGCAAATATTTCCTCAAATGGAACCTAACTAGTTCCTCAGAGATCAGTCCTTAGTGTCTTGCTTTTCCTGACAAAAGCCAACAGAAGCAATCATTGGGAAAACAAGAAAACTGTCTAACCCATATTTTTAAATACATATATACATATATATGTATAAAATTAGTGTTCCAATTAAAAAAGAATGGGAAAGAATGAATTATCTTGTTGTCTATAACTTTTTTGAGTGAGCTCACACATCACAATGTGTCACCACTAAGATCCTAAAGACAGATGGGAAATACAACAGTGTTTCCCCTCTTTTAAAAAAGGGGACAAAGAAGTTCCTATTTAGTCCTAGGAAAGGCAGTTTCAAGGAAAGCATGCAGCCTCCTTTTCCCAGATGGCTTAGCTTCAAGCAAGAGTCTCTGCTGATAAAGAGCTGCCCCTGTCCATGACTTTCAGGTGTTTAACCAGAGAATTCTGCCTTTGGATATATATCGTATTTTCTACCTCATTCAAAACCTCCATCTTTTCTTTTCTTTTTTTTTTAAAGTCAACTATCAATCTCAACAGCACTGCCATGTAGCTTGCAAGGGGTTCTTGTGAGTCCATCTCCCAGTAACAGAACACAACAACCTTCTCAGGCTTCTGCCTCCTGCCCTCTGTCCCCCACCCTGCCCAGCCATGGCTTTGCTCTCTGTTCCCTGTAACCTTGAGCCTCTGCTCCATTCCAGGTAGCACATCTGTATATTCCTTCTAACCCACAGACCTCTAACCTGAACCATTCTCATTGCCTCGTCTGGGCAATTCCATCAGGTTGGGACTCTTTAATAATGCTCTCAATACACTCTGTATTTTTCATGATACTATTTATTGATACTTAATCAACCAATAAATTGATCCATCAGTCACCCATTAGTGATGAATCAAGAAATGAATGTATTTCAAGATGATGTATATTCCCATTCAATGGGGGAAGTGGTTTGGCTTCTTATAAAAACCTTTTACTAGTTTCCCATTGGGAAACATACAGTCCATGTCCTGTCGTCTCTTAGAGTTTACCATCTTAGCTTCCTCATCACAATTAAACAATGATTGATTGATTTTTACAAAGTGATTTTTAGAAAGCAAATCTGGGTCTATTGGTCAGGTTCATAATATTCTCCTGACAAGGCAAGGCCCTCACTGGGTTCTACTGGAGTAGGAGTAGAGACAAGAAGAATAATCTTCCCTTGCCATTATACAAAAATATAAATAACAATAAGCTTCCTCAGTCAGAGATTTGGCTTATCTCATCTATCATAGCATGTGCTTCTGAAATTTTAGGTGATGCAGGACACATAGGAAGCAGGTCTTTCACAAATACTTCTGGAATGGATGAAAACATAGAGACATAGGATCTTATCTACTGACAACAGATATTGCAGTATAGTATTCAAACAATTACCTTTGCTAAATTTTGAGAAGAATGTAACTGAATCTAAGTCAAGGTCAAACTCCAGCTTTTATCAACAGACTGACAGAACCCATCTCTGCTCCTCTGTTTTGGTACTAGAGACTGAGCACAGAATCTTGTGCAGGCTGGGCCTGGTCTGGCCTTGAAAATCCTGAGGTTGTATGTACCTTTTACCCATGCCCCTTATATTAAACTCAAGCTGTCAGATGAGTCCTAGATCCATTTGGTTTTGTATTAACTAATCCAATTACCATTTCAAGTGCTATTTTAGGCACTTGATAACAGAAGGCCAAGAATGGTTCCATATTCATGTCTCCAATTTATACAATGTCCCCTAGTTGGATGCATGACCAACCTTAGGGTTAGCCAACATAGTGGCTCAGGCTCTGTTCTTTGGGCTACCAGTGACCCCACACTGCAGTCAACATACATCATCATTGCCAGGAGTGTCTGAAACTCAGTTCACCACACGGGCTCAATCTGGGCCTTTGTATTTATCAATCAGATATTACTGCTGCCCTTATTTTATAGACATAGTATCTGAGGTCTTGGAAACTGTAACTTCTTTCTTTTTAAGTGAAGGCCTGGCTGTGAGAAGTAGTTAAAAAAAAATACAACCAGCAATCTGCATCCTGCTGGGGCCTTCGAGGGTTTTCCAGCAGATGCCCTGCATTCACTGCAGAGGAGGGTTTGCTGTAGCTTTCATGTACTTTAAGCAGAAGGAGGAGTAATAGGAGGAGAAACCCAAGTTTATGGCCATTCTGTTAAGACTATTAAATCATTTTTTTTCCCTCCTGGCTTCTTTAATGACTGATTTCTGCACCATTAATCTGAATCCGTCCTGCCGTCAGGCAGATTCATTTGAGTTAACCCCAAACATGGCTGGATTAGTTTCTGATGTACTGTTTGGAGGGAGAAAAATCCATTTCCAAAAGTGATTTTCTTTTTCCCTTGTAAAGAGCTAACAGTTCTTTGTAAAGATCTTTTTTTTTTTTTTATAAAAGATCCTAAATTCCTAAGCACTTTAGCTTTATCCACAGGTCAGCTGCTCACACAGGCAGATAAAGGCTCCTCAATCAGCCAATAGCTCCACAGTGCATCGATCATTCATAAAGTCACACTTAGAAAAGGCAAGCAAATGCAGAACAACAGACTCAAGGAATGTGGCTCAAAGAAGGATGCGTTTCCCAGTGGCAGGGAGAAAACCTCTCTTTCTAGAGGCACATCTCTAAGCACAGCCTCTTCCTGTTTCTAAGCCTCCTGGCTTCCTAAGGGCGAATGGGCAGGCCTGTGATGATGAGCTTTGCCATTGACTTGAGATTGCTGCCTTTCTCATCCTCCAGAAATGAATAATTCATGGCGGCAGTCACCACCACTCCTGCCTGCAGATTCCATGGAGGCCCAGAGCTCTCTGGGTTCCTAGACAGCAGGCAGGGCCCCACCCCCACCCAAGCGCTCTGCCTGCCAGCAGCTCTGCTTAGGTTTCTCCTGGCTTTGCAGCTTTCTCAGCCTGTATCTTTTAATTGACTCGTTTCTGCTGGAATCTGAAGTTGGCACAAGACCCTGCACCTAGATTCCAAACTGACAACTGAAGTTTGCCCCGACTGGCATCAGCCCCAAGAAGCACCAGTGGAAGAAGAAGCCAGAAAAGGCCTAAGAGTCTCTGGCCTTTTCTGGGCCTGTGGGATTCATGGGATCATGGGATCATTTTCTGTGAGGCTCTCTCTAATGCCTTTACCTAATCTCTTCTGGAATCTTGAGGCAGAACCCCCCTCCTGTACATCTCCAGGGAGGTCAAATCTGAGACACTCTGCACCCCAGTCCATTAGGAGTTGGTGTTAGAATTCATTGTTCTGTGAGTACGCCTGCAGGAGAGGGAGATGTTTCTGCTCTAGAGGGAGTAACTTTGACTTTTGGGACACTATACATAGCTAGGCAACCATTTACTGAGAGCTTGATTCTCCCAAGAACAGTTATTCTATCCCTTTCTATCCTATTCTGTTCTGTTCTGTTCTGTTCTGTTCTGTTCTGTTCTGTTCTGTTCTGTTCTGTTCTCTTCCATTCCATTCTATTCTATCCTATACTTTCTATTTTATATTTCATTCTATTTGATGTCACCGAGGAGGGAACCTAGGACCTTAGAAATGACAAGCAAATGTTTGGGCACTGGACAATAACTCCCCAGCCTACCTACCTCTACCCGCACCCCCCCCCCCTTGAGACAAGGTCTCACAGTGTAGCCCTGGCTATTCTGGAATTCTGTGTAAGTCAGACTGGACTAGAACTCAAAGAGATCCTCCTGTCTCTGCTTTCCAAGTGGGTGCTGGGATTAACATGCCACCACATCCAGTCTAACTTCTATTCATAAATCTAGGAGGAGCCCTTTTTCTCCAAAGTAAAAGGTCCTGCCTCTCTACTCAGCCCCAGCTTAGTAAATACCATGTGAGTTTATGCCCTGACAGAGGGTACAAAGAGGGTACAGGTTCCCCAATCCCATAGGATGAGTCCAGGTGCTGAAGAAAACCTGGCTAGATCAAGGTTGAACACAGTGCAAGGGTGGGGGAGGGGTGAGGAGAGATGGAGAAATCAGAGAAGGCTCCAGCAACATATAGGAAAATGCACATGACCTAAAGGGGGAAGCACAGGATTAAAACTGTTTCCCTCAACAGAAGACATTAGGGAAGTGTGGGACGAGACAGAACAGTCTTCAATTTCCATATGACTCCGTGGTCAGAGTGACTCTAAAGGACAATCAAAGCGGAACAGCAACAGTGTAACACAGGAAGGAAGGAAGAAAAATGATGTTCCAAGAGCACATAGAGAGACAGCCAAACGGCTAGCTGGAGTGTTAACTTTGCCTCTCCTTGGGCTCTTAAAATCATAGCTGCATTCTTGTCCTTCCTGGGCTCAAGGGAGGAGGAGGAGGAGAGAAGGCAGACCTCTTGATCCTAAATGAGGTATATCTTCAGTTATTTTAGTCAGGGTGCTCCACAGTAAATGCAGAGCTGTGTAGGCTGTCATATCTGGTCTCTAACATGAGCACAGTACCTGGATTGGCTGACAGGCCCAGCTGCCTCCTGGGTCTGCAACAGACTAAGAACGTGGACACCCTACAATCCTCTCAATCTTGCTGCTTTTCCTTCAACGGGACCATGCAGCTGTGATGTCAAAGTCCCAGGATGGCTTGAAGGACATTTGAGAGTGTGTTCTGGCTATCTTTTTGTCCTTAGAGGATGCAAACCTATATTCTCTGTATAAGATGATATGCCTGATTTAGAAAATAAGATCACTACTAGTATCATTTCATAAAACAAGTTACTATCATATTTTTATAAGATTGGAGGTAAGGGACATGGGAGAAAGATCCAGAAACAAACCAAAGGATGTGTGTTACATGTATTATTGTAATGCCTGGAGTACCTGCCCTCTTCTGGGAGAATTTGCCAGGACAGATTGCCTTGTTTGGCTCTTACAGTGTGTCAGTCATTTAAACTGAATTTGGTACTCAGTTGGAGCTATAGTTGTTGACTGACTTAATGGGAATACTGTATTCTATCCTGTCTCTCAATTCCTCACAGCGGTACTCCTATGACTTATATGTGACAAAAATAATTTTTATTTTAAAACTCTTTCTCTAGGTCCTCACATATCATAGGCAGTTGTTCTAGCCCCGAGCCATGCCTCCAACTCCTAGTCATGATTTGGGTTTTGATTTTCCTTGTCTTTTTTTTTAAAAAGACCATGGAAACATGAAGTAGCATTCTGATTTCTAGGGAAGGTGTGGTCAGGTCAGATTAGCCCTTGTCTTAAGCAAGGGACATTGGAGCAAGGCAGAGGTTCTAGGAAGTCATGACCATTCTTTTGCACAACCTCCCAGAGTTACTTTCCAAGTCCACTGGCTTTGCAGGAGCTGAACTGATACTAATCTGAAATACTCAGTCATATCTCAGCAATAAAGTTTGTAATTATGATACTTGGTATATACTTTGCACTCTGTATGGAAGGATCTCAGAGGCCTGCTCAGCCTGGGATGGATTGGACACATGGGCAACAACAGCCCATGGCTGCTGCTTCCCTGGGGACAAGACTGCTTCTCTTATTAAGTAGCAAGATGAAGACCGTGGCCATGTTCTTTGCATGAACACACTCACTACATATAAACACAGCAGACACATACACACTAAAAGGCAAAAATCCAAAGACAAACAAAACAATCTTTAAAACAACAACAACAACAATGAAATCTACAGACTTGGACTTTGGATGAATTGGGCTGTATTAGCTGGGTCAAACATTGGAAACTAGGCTTCACTTTATTCTTATCATTAGCATGCTTGTATGTGCCTACATGTGTGGATGAGTGTGACTATTCAAATCAGTTTTTCCTTCTACTATGGAGTCTGGAGAGCGAACATGGGTTATGGGGCTTGTGTGGCCATTTCGTCTACCCACTGAGCAGTCTTATGAGCCCCAGGGTTGAATATTTTTAGAGCTGTTTTTCTTTTCTATTTTTCCCAAGCCTCTTCTCACCATATTTGTGAATACATTTGAAGGAGAGCTGCGTAGTGCCGTCATCCCAGCACCTGGGAGGCCAAGACAAGAGGGTCACAGTTGAGGTCAGCCAGGGTTCCACAGTGAAAGTCTGCTTCAAAAACAAGTAAAGCCAACAATTTACAGAATAGATGTGGATAAATAAAATTTAAAAATTTAAATGTCTACATCTGTTAAGGACAACAAGTCTTAAAAAGCTTGTTTTTCTTTTATGTTCTTTCAGAAAATCAGACAAACAAACAAAAAATCCTTTAGTTGGAAATGCTTTGGAAAAAGTCATGTAGAGGCACCTTTCTCTCCCCTGGTGGCCTTGTGTTGTGCCCAAGAGGGGTGACTTATTCTGTACCCAAATTACTCTCCAGACAGTCTTATTCCTGCCCTTAAATGAATGTGGCATTTGGGGTTTCACGTTTAAAATGTAATTTGGACTCATTTTAGATGTCTTCCTACAGCTTAATAAACATCTTCCCCAGACAGACTCAGGGTCTGATTTTAATTTGTGGTAGGGTTACAGGCAGCGTAAACGTCAGTTTCAGCTACAGAGAGTAAATCTTTGCTAGAAATAGAAACTGAAAGTGACTGGCAATACACTTCAGCACATACCACATGATGCTTGCCCACAGGAAGAATGGTTCCTTAAGAAGTCCCTCCACTGGCCTGTGATGAGAGCCAAGTCTCTCCTCAGAACCCTAAGCTGTGACCCAGAACAGAAAGGCTCAGTGCTGCCTTCTCTAGATGTGTCAATCTGAAGAAAAACAGTAAAATGACGAAGTTGTTGTTGGTGTAGTTTTGAGTATGAACAACCCACAGGGCCACAACTGCCTCAGCCAGCCACTCATTCGCCTGGGGGCCTTGGGCTAAGTCTTAAATTTTCATTGTTCTATGTATAAAATAAAAACAGCTGACCAACAATCTCAAAGAAACTTACATCAGTTAATGTGGTTCCCATAGTTAAGTAAGCTGATGTAGGAAGAGATCTACAAGTGCGTATTTCAGAGAAAGAATCCATCAGTTAAGAAAATATCTGTCTAAAAGTCAAAGGAAATGAGTGAATACTTTCTCACTGGATGCTATAGGACATCACCTTCCTTGAACAGTAACAAACGGCTCCCTTGTTCCTGATTGTCCCTTGCGTTAAGCCTATCAGGGAAGGAAAGCAATGTCCAGAAGAGCAGGAGAGGGGACAATTTCTCAGGTCCACACAGTCACAAGTGTAAAATGAAGGTCTAACTTCATGTTATTTATTTGTATCTGCCATTTATTGTTATGCAGAATGACATTTTGAGGAATCTTGGAAGACAGGATTCCCAGATGGATACTTCTAACGTTTCAATGCAGTGTCCATTGAGACTGGCTGGAAAACTGGCATTTTGAGAACAATAAAGATCCTTCAAACCTGAGAAAGGAAGCATTGTAACTATCTTGTATTCGATGCTACTCGACCTGCCTGGTAAACAGCCGGGATGACACTCCTTAAGGGCCTATGCTGAGCTGTGGATGGTTACCTGGTGCCTGTGAAAGTTGTTAGCATCAATGTGGTGGTCTATAGACTGCCTAGGATCTGGTTAAACACTATTCCTGCATGTGTCCATGAGGGTGCAGCTGGAAGAGTCTCATCTGAGTAAAGCAATGAGCCTTCTCCATTTGAGTGTTCATCAAGCAACAAACTGAGGCTCCAAAGGGAACCAAGGTTCTCAAGCAAAGGAAGGGGGTGCTTTCTCTATGATGACTTGTCTTCTCTTAATCTTGGTAAGGGATAAAATTCCATGGATGCTCCCATTCTACCAGAATTTAGACTGCCAGTTCTTCTGGGTCTCCAGCTGGTGAACAGCAGGTTGTGGAGCCTCTTGGCTTTCATAATATAAGTCACTAGCTAATTCCTTAAGTTGGGTAGGTAGACAGGTGGTGGATAGATAGTTGGACCAGTCTTCTACTCATGACAGATTGTATCTGGATAAACTCATGGTAAGTTTGCAAATGTACTCTGCAAGTCATAGCTATATTTCATATACTATTGGAAGTCATACCTTAGCTGAATTTGCATTAAAAATTATTAAAACACTTATTTTAGCCTATGGTTGAACAAAATTATTTATTCCAACAGTTACATTACGGTAAAATATCTCATTTGATTCACTGAGTCCTGAGTTGAAAGTGAAGCCAGAAGGCTGAAAGAGTATACATTCTCAGTACTGTAAACCACTGAAAGTCAGAGATCATCAGCATCCCTCCACACCCATCCACCCATCAGTCCACCCACCCACCCATCAGTCCACTCACCCACCCATCAGACCACCCACTCATCCACCCACCCACCCATCCACCCACCACCCACCCACCCACCCATCCATCCACCCATCCACCCACCCATCCATCCATCAGTCCACCCACCCACCCATCAGTCCACCCACCCACCCATCAGTCCACCCATCCACCTATCCATCCATCCATTCACCCATCCATCAATCCATCCATCCATCTATCTACCCATCCACCCATCCATCCATCCATCCATCTATCTACCCATCCACCCATCCACCCATCCATCCATCCATCCATCCATCCATCCATCCATCCATCCATCCATCCATCCATCTCCTTCTTATTAGTGTGTTTCTCTGACAAACCTTGACTAATATAGTGCTCAATGCTTAGATTCTGTTCCAAAGAGAGTTTCCCATATTACTTTACATATATTTAGTATTGTGAACTAACAGAGTCTAGGTAGTAACATGGTATTTTAACACACACACACACACACACACACACACACACACACATACACACACACACACACAACACAGATATAAATAACAATGTATTTCCAATCATTCACCAAGATTCACCAAGTTCCTTCACCTCGACTTCTAAAGTTGACCTTGACTCCATCCATTTTGTCTCCATCCTCACTGCCAAGGTCCAAACACTATCTTCTCTTACTTGGCCTTCTGAAACAGTTTCTGCCTCTCATGTTGTTTCTTTTTAGTCTAACTGCATTGTTGCCAAATGATCTTTGTGAACTAAAGATTAGTCATGACATTTTCCAGTACTTCAACATTCTTCTATGGCTTTCCTTTGTATTTAGGACTTTTTTCCCCTAAGAGAAAGCATTCTTTAAACACTACAATGCTGCATCTCTTGGAGTCAGTACTATTTTTCACCTGGTTTGATATATCTAGTCATTTCATTAATTTCCACGAATATACCAAGTTCTCTCTTATTCCACGGCCTTGATTTGTCCTGTGGCCTATGCCTAGACTGCCTGTCCATCTTCACTTTTGTTATTTTGTTATTCATCCTTTAGATCTTTGCTTAAACATTACTTTCTTAAAACTTTCTCTGAGTCCTAAGTTAGAGGGGTATCTAGTCTGTGGAGTTATAGCCCCTGTGCTTCCTTGCTTGATATCATGATGTACCTGTGTATGCATGTGTAATTGTTCTACAGCAGCCTCATACCTTCTACTTATATCCCATGATAACTAGGGATGTATGCGTCAGAGATAATTATTCTGATTGATTTGGCCATTGGGAAAGTTCATGCTTGCTGTTCGTTCATACTGCTTCTCACAGAAGAGGGAGACAAGAGAACACCTACAGAGCCATAAGGTTTATGGACCTCTAGGGGCTCCAGCAGAGCAGGACCAGGATGCTTGTCAGCTGTTGGTAACAGATCTGAAGTCTGGGACTCTTCTCTTAGAGCACAAAAGGGAAAATACCAAATGGTTTGTTCCAGGATTTCTGACTTTCCCTTTAGGTTAATGCCAAACCGCTCGACTGTTCTTATGAGAATTAAGTGCTTTCCACTTTTTTTTTTTTTTTTTTTTTTTTTTTTTTTTTTTATTTGCCAGTGGTTTCAGTTGCTGAAACTCTCCTGAAAGGTCAAAAAATTTAACTTTTATTTTCAGTTCACAAGCATCAAACCAATAAGCTGAGTAATCTTTTTTATAAATTAGGCATTCATTGCTCATAACTGGTTCTCAGAGCCACTACAAGCTTCATAAAGAAGATAATACAACTTCTGCCATGGGTGGTGGTGGTGGTAGTGGTGAGTGTAAAATAAAATAAATAAAAGCAATTATCTTAAAGTCCAATATGGATGAGAGAATTTGTTTTCCTAACATGTAGTCAGCTTAGGAGTGACAGAGAGTCATTGATACTCGAGAATGGCCGCCTAGTACAAACTTCTGGCAACCCCCTTTGGCTCACTGGTCCACAGCCAGTGCTTGTCTTCATAAATGAATTCCACGTCTTTATTAAGTGAAGTAATTTTTGTTCATTATTCGAAACATACTTTAAATATTTTGTTTCATGATGTCCTAATACAATTCCCTGAAGATCAATGAAGATGGAAAAAAATCAATTGTATACATTTTTTCAAATTTAGAGTGATTATAAAAAGAATCACATTCCACTTTATCCATTACGATAAACATCACTTGACAGCATCTTGAATAACTCAGGTGGTCATGATTAAAGGTGTCCTTCTGATAGATGCCTTTCCATAGGAAATCCTAACACATTTATTAAATAGACCCCTCCTTTTTGTCTATGTATAGGAGACCATGGAGTAAGAATGATGGATTGCATATCAACATCAAACTTTCCTAACAAAGATGAGTACCAGGCCAGCCCCCAAAGCACTCCACATGGATGCTTGTTTCTAGCTGGTTTGTAATCCAGAGAATGGATCTCACTGAACTGAGTCATATTTGACACAGATGAAACTTCAAAGTTGGCCCTTTGACATATGAGCTAATTGGCTTCATCCAAAATGGGCAGAATTCTGGAGGGAGGGCTGTTTAAATCATTAGAATTGTTGGGTCAGAGGCAGAGAAGGGCCTGGAAAAGGTGCTGGGCCACAGCAGAAACTAGACTCAGCTTCCCCTGTTCCCAAAACCTTTTAATGAGTTTCACTGTTTTCTTACCAGGGCTTATCATCATCAAGGAACTACGAATTTGCATCCCTAATGCACCTTTCTCAAAGGTGTGTTGACATCCCTGTAGGCTTAGAGTGGCTCTTAATGCTGCTCTCCCTTTGGGCAGGTGCCCACACACTCCTTATATGGGCTTCAACCTATAGCGTGTATGCTTTACTCATAGACTTATTTAAAAAAAAATTCTCTGGGAACCTAATCTTAATTGTACTCTTTTTAAAAAAATGAAAGCTCAGAAGTCAAATGAGTCAGAAAATGAACATTTAACTGAATCCCCAAATATTGGGCCACAGAGAGTCAAATGTACCATCTCTTTCTGTGTGGTAAATTTGCTTTTTAGAGTTATTTTTATCGAAGTGAAATAGATATAAATAAGACTATTTGGACAAACACAGGTTAGAGGAGTGAGCTAAGACCTAGTGGGAACTCATTCCTGAGCAGTAGCTCTCCCATACCACATTTCTTTCTCAAATTTTCTACAAAAACTAAGCATACAGGCTGCCTGCAGCGTCCCACACACCATTTGGTGGTAGTTCCAACAGATACAAAACAAAATATTTTATAACTGTGGTTCAAACATTTATTTAGCTTCAGCTGTGTTTTAAGGACAATGCCCAGTCTAACATGAATAAAAGATTATTTTGCCCTAAAGAAATTCTTCATGTATTAAGGGGAAGAGAGGAGACAGTCTGCAATGGAAGCTATCCCCCCAGAGTGTTACCCAACACCCTGGGGGATTCCAGGACCCAGAAGAGCAGACGCAGGAAATGCTCAGGGGAAGAAAAATTAACCTCATACCACAGGCACATGTGGGGGCTGTGTGCAAACACAGATATGTGTAGAGGCTGGGTTTGGTAGCAGAAGCCTTATGCTTAGTTAACTGTCCATGCTAGGTGGGTTGTTATAGTATGTTGGTGTAGATCCAAGAGATTTTCAATAGCTTCCACCACCACAGCTTAATGCAGGAAGAAAACATTCTCTTTGGATGACAACACCCCCACCAGCGAATAGAAACCATCTAACTGGCAGACACTGGTTAGACTCAGGTGCATGCCCGATTGGGAACAATGGGCATTTAGAAATTTTTTCAACTCCTTTTCCAGTTTTTCAGGGAGTTAGCTGAATGAAGAGCGGCATTTGATAGTGCTTTGAACGAAGCAGCCATGGCATGAGGCAGGGACAGATACTAGGAGTAAGAGGGATGGAACTCTTGGACAGGAGATTGGAAGCTTCCAGATTCAAAAGTGACCCTTCCTCCACTGTTCTATATGGAGCTGCTTATGGAAAGGTAAAACTGCGCTAGGATTCAGCACTACTGTTTGCTGAATCTGAAGCCTTTTCTAAGACAGAAAATTGGTGTGTGTGTGTGTGTGTGTGTGTGTGTGTGTGTGTGTGTGTGTGTGTATGTATATTTTCTCTCCAGTAGGTTTAGTCCTTCTCTATTTTTATTTTGAGCTCAAAACATGTAGATAGGGGTAAGATAGACAGGAAGCAGATTTCTTTTTTCAAGACAGGGTTTCTCTGTGTATCCCTGGCTATCCTGGAACTCACTCCGCAGACCAGGCTAGCCTCGAACTCAGAGATCCACCTGCCTCTGC